>JAKCPI010008034.1:0-120371 GCA_023213315.1 Euborellia annulipes
TATTTACATGATAAGCGAGAAATAGTGGGAGGGAGACTGAGTTGCTTCTGCTTAAAATTTTTTAGACTTACTTTATACAGTCACCCTTAAATAATAAATCCCCTATTATAAATAAATATAATTGGAATTAAATTTAACCTCCTCCATCCATCTCTGCATATTTAAATAGAAGAATAAAATATACTTTCGCACCCCTATTACCTCAAAGTTTATCCCTTTCACGTTTATAAATTTTCAAGTTGTTTACCTATTGCATAAAGAAAGTAAAAAGATAAAATTTTAGAGAAAGATTTCTATAAATCGACTAGCACCCCCTCAAAATGCTTTCTCCCAATCAGGGCCGAAGACAGAGGAGGGCAGTCGAAACGTTGTACGACAAATTTTTAATACATAATTAATATCAAAAATGTGGTCTAAATTAAAAATTCCTCCGAATAATAATAAAAATAAAATGTTAACCCTTTATAAAAGTGAAATATTCAAATAATAAATACCTTTAAGAGCGAGATGTGGTGTGTGTGACATTTTATTCTCCCTAATATCATCGCAATAAAGGAGATGCAGATCAGTTCTCAATTAAAAATAAAAAATTTACGTTTGTGCTGTTTCTTTGGTCATAAGGAAGACTCGCATGGATTTTTTCCTAAAAGCTCCTTCTTCTGAAACAAAGAAATACTTATTAATATTATTGTTTATCTTCTTGTATTACCCTATTTTAAATATTCAATAAAGATTATTTTATTAAATAATTGTTTTATTTATCCCTCAATCCTTTTTCCAAATATTCTTTTTTAGCTACAGTATATAGAAATATTTTATTCAAACCCCCCTTACAAAGGATTCCTTATTAATAAATTTCAAAGGAGGAGGCGATATTTGTTTGATTATCTGATATAGTTAAATTCTATCCTATCTTTAAATAGAGGAATAAAATATACTCTCGCACCCCCTATTACCTCAAAGTCTATCCCTTTCACGTTTGTAAATTTTCAGGTAAGTAAGTTGCTGATCTATTGAAAGTAAAAAGATAAAATTTTAGAAAAAGACTTGTTAGTATAGAAAAATTTCTATAAATCGACTAGCACCCTTCAAAATGCTGTCCCTTTGGCCCTTAAATCGTAAAAAAGAAAGAAAAAATGAGCTTTTTTAAAAAATTGGAAGTTAGGCCTAAAAAGAAAATTGAATTATTTTTTCCTCAATCAAACATTATATAAATTATATTAAGAAAATTTGTAGAGTAAGAAAATAACTTGAGGGTGAGGAGGAGGGGGTGGTATAAAAAAATCAAAACAGAAATTAAATTAATTTTCATATAAAATTCTAAAATGTTTTAATGTGAAAAAGAAATGGAATTTTATTCATTAATTTATTTTAATACAGTAGAACCAAGCTAGGCTAGGCCACGCCCATCCCCCACCTGCTATCGAGAGCCCGAATTTGCTCTTGTTTGTTACTTTTTATATAATAAAAATATAAATATTTATTATATAAAAAATTAAAGTATTTATCCCTATTTTATACTCACAAAGATTTGAAGTCAACGTTGTAGTCGGAACTCGAAGGCCAGGCCAGCAGTGGATTTTTACGAATTTTTGGTCCATTCGAAATACGAATATCTGCAAACAAAAAAATGCATTATTATAATTATTAATCTTATGTAGTATAATTAAAAAAATAAAAGTGATTTTGATTTTTAATTTGCCAAAGTCATTTATAAAAAAATTAATTCCTGATTGCCAAATCATAAACACTCCAATTATATTACGAATAGAATTTATTTTAATAGAAATAAAAAAAAACGAATGTTTAAGATGCGCGTTTCGAAAAGTCGTTAGAAGACGTTTAACTACCGAGTTACTCTACGGCGGCAAGTGATGGCGTTAGTTTTTACCATAGGAATACAAGGGATTTATTCCATTTCATTTGAAATATTCCAGCTAATTACTTAAGGGTAAAAAATTTATTATTTTTTAACACAATGATTAGTAATTTAATCATCTACAACTTATAGAGCTCCTTTTTTAAAATATCTTTTATATAATACGATTAATCTAAAAAAAAAAATTTTTTTTTTTTCGAAAATCAAAAAAAGGGCTTCTATAAGTTATAGATATTTTAAATTGCTTTAATTAAAAAAAAATTTGAGGTCGATAGCTTCAAAATTGTGGCGCAATCTCCTAAAATTAGCACCCCGAGACGCGCACCTTAATCTATATATAAAAATGAAATGGGAAAAATGTATGTATGTATGTAAATATGTATGTATATGTTCTATAGAAATCCACAATTTTTAATGAATCCACTTGCAATTAAGTACGCCTATAATACATGGCTCTGGGAGTAACGTAGTAATAATTTGAATCTCTTAAATGTTTTGGAAAATTAATTATAATCAAATTTCTTCAATATGGGAACACAAAATCAACAAGTTGGCTAGAAATTAGAGAGCGTCATTTTTGCTCTGTGAAACAGCTTCCTACCTGACTATGGGCTGGGGGTGGGGGCTACGCAGCAGTTGAAAAACGAAGAGAGGACTCAGGTGACTGACCCTTTAAACAGTCATAAACAGACCCTTTGTGCTGTTCCCAATCGGTACCCTCGCCTCGCTTGAATATAAGATCCTTTCTTAACACTTGCATTGCAACAAGAAATATCCCAAATTGGAAATAAACTTGCTCGCTGAAGGCGAGCAAAGGGAGTCCAGGGGCGCAGCCCCTGGCTAAGCGGAAAGCCCGCCGAAGGCGGCGCGACTAGTAAATTGATATATGAGGATGTTGATAAAAAAATTTCCGAACAAATAAAGTTATTTAAAAAAAAAATTTAATCATTACCAACCCATTCATTTCGATAGGCCTAATATAGAAAACAGACAATTTTTTTTAAATTATAATACGAAATTTTAGATATTAGATTGTTCCCAAATTCCCAAAGAGAATTAAAATAAATTTCTAAGTTTTAAAATTTTTATAATCAAGAAAATTAATTTGTTATTAAAATAAAAATGAAAAAATGTTACAATCACTCACAAAAGAAATCTGTTAGTAGCCTAATCAAGAGAGAGAAAAAGAGGCAAAGTTCTATAGCTTCAAATGATAATCACATACAAATCAAATAGGGGGAGGGTTTTTTTCTAAACATGAGATATTAAAAGAGAGACTATCATCTTTCCCAGGAAAAATGTAATTAATATTTGCGATATCAACTAATAAAATTGAATTTGTCAGGCTCAGAACTTACCTAGAGCAGAGGTCGAGAGAGAGCCTAGAAGTGCGCTCAGATGTTGATGCTCAAACGACAGGGTCTGTGATGAAGGGAGAAGACAACCTCTAGCAACAGTCAGTCACCTCTGTAAAGGATAAAAATTTTATTATTTGAAGAAAGACAGAGTTTAATGAAAAAATATTATTGATAAAAGATTTCGAAGAGAAATTAGTATTAATATTTTAATTGGAATGGAAAAAGGGAAATGTACACCCCCTACCACCTGGTTTCATTATTGAAAATAATAGATAATTTTATAACTTAGAAAATATAAAAATAAAATGTTAACCCTTTATGGAAATGAAATATGCAAATAATAAATAAATACCTTTTAATTGGAGTGTGTGATGTTTTATATCGCAATAGAAGAGAGGCACTTTGCAGAGAGATGAATTCAATCGACTGGCCCCTTGCTCGAGGTGAATCAAACTAATTGACATGCTTGCTTGCTTATACTTTTTATTTAAAAATACTTTCCATTTGCGTAAATAATCTTTCTTTGATCATATTGATGACGAACATGGATGCTCTTCCTTCTGAAACAAAGAAATATTTATTTATTATTTTTTATCCTCTTCTATTTTAAATATTAAATAAAGATTATTTTAATAAATAATTGTTTTATTTATCCCGTAATCCTTTCCTAAATATCCCTTACAACTAGAGTATATTGGAATATTTATATTAGGATAAAATTATTTAATTAATCTCATTTGTGCAAGTCACATTAAAAGTTGAATAAAAGTAAAAAAAAAAAATCAAAAATTCATTAGAAATAAAATAAGTTTATTTTTTTAAGATTAGTTAAAAAAGGATACTTTAGAAGCTGTTTGGTTTTTTTCTAAAATAAACTAATTAAAATTTAGAATATATGAACTCAATTTTTCCTTTGCATCCTTCTTGAATTTTTAATAATTAATTAGAAAGGCAGTCCGATGATTTTATTTAAGCCACTTGGATACCAAATGGCTTAAATAAGAATGCCTGGACTCCAAATAAATATATATTATTAAATAACGGATATCGTAAATATCTTAAATGGCCTGAGTTGCCGAAAAGACAGTGTGAATGTGTGTGTGATTGTGGGTGTGAATGAGAAAAAAGTGTTTTTTTTGAGAAAAAAAAAAAAAAAAACATTGTGTGGTTTTATGAAACCACGATGCAAGTGAAACTTTTTTTTCGGATCGTAGGCGTCGAGTGAAAGATAAGTTTTAGTGGGGGGGACGCCTCCCTAGTAGCGCCAATAAAACTTTCTGAGGTCTGGAATATCATTTTTCAATTAATTAGATCTTAGAGAAGCGTTATTTTAAATTTTATTAAAATCGAATGAAAGATAAATTTTAGTGGGAGGGACGTCCCCCTGGTAGCGCCAATAGAACTTTCTGAAGTCTGGAATATCATTTTTTAATTAATTAGATCATAGAGAAGCGTTATTTTAAATTTTATTAAAATCGAGTGAAAGATAAGTTTTAGTGGGGGGACGCCCCCTAGTAGCACCAATAAAACTTTCTGAGGTCTGGAATATCATTTTTCAATTAATTAGATCATAGAGAAGCGTCATTTTAAATTTTATTAAAATCGAGTGAAAGATAAATTTTAGTGGGGGGGACGTCCTCCCTGGTAGCGCCAATAGAACTTGCTGAGGTCTGGAATATCATTTTTCAATTAATTAGATCATAGAGAAGCGTCATTTTAAATTTTATTAAAATCGAGTGAAAGATAAATTTTAGTGGGGGGGACGTCCCCCCAATAGAACTTTCTGAGGTCTGGAATATCATTTTTCAATTAATTAGATCATAGAGAAGCGTCATTTTAAATTTTATTAAAATCGAGTGAAAGATAAATTTTAGTGGGGGGGACGTCCCCCCAATAGAACTTGCTGAGGTCTGGAATATCATTTTTCAATTAATTAGATCATAGAGAAGCGTCATTTTAAATTTTATTAAAATCGATTGAAAGATAAATTTTAGTGGGGGGGACGTCCCCCCAAAAGAACTTTCTGAGGTCTGGAATATCATTTTTCAATTAATTAGATCATAGAGAAGCGTCATTTTAAATTTTATTAAAATCGAGTGAAAGATAAATTTTAGTGGGGGGGACGTCCCCCCAAAAGAACTTTCTGAGGTCTGGAATATCATTTTTCAATTAATTAGATCATAGAGAAGCGTCATTTTAAATTTTATTAAAATCGAGTGAAAGATAAATTTTAGTGGGGGGACGTCCCCCCAAAAGAACTTTCTGAGGTCTGGAATATCATTTTTCAATTAATTAGATCATAGAGAAGCGTCATTTTAAATTTTATTAAAATCGATTGAAAGATAAATTTTAGTGGGGGGGACGTCCCCCAATAGAACTTTCTGAGGTCTGGAATATCATTTTTCAATTAATTAGATCATAGAGAAGCGTAATTTTAAATTTTATTAAAATCGAGTGAAGAATTTAAAAAAAAAACAATAATTTTAGGGGGGGGGGAGCGGGCGTAGAGCGGAAATTATATAATAGTATAGATATAGATAATCAATTTGATTTATATAGGCTTACTTTATTTATATTGTGATTAAATAAGTATAAATGCCGTAGCGTAGTAAAAAAAAAACCTGGTGTGAGTCGCCATGACGTCACAACTAGTGACGTCATGGTTTGTAGCGTCATGGCTTTTTACGTCACCTCGTTACAAAGCGACATGCTGATAGAAGAACCAAAAAATTCGTAGTGATATAATAAAAGTTTCACTTTAAAAAAAAAACAATAGGCCCTAGTGTATTTACATGATAAGCGAGAAATAGAGGGAGGGAGACTGAGTTGCTTCTGCTTAAAATTTTTAAGACTTACTTTATACAGTCACCCTTAAATAATAAATCCCCTATTAAATAAATAAATATAATTGAATTAAATTTAACCTCCTCCATCCATCTCTGCATATTTAAATAGAGGAATAAAATATACTTTCGCACCCCTATTACCTCAAAGTTTATCCCTTTCACGTTTGTAAATTTTCAAGTTGTTTATCTATTGCATAAAGAAAGTAAAAAGATAAAATTTTAGAGAAATATTTCTATAAATCGACTAACACCCCTCAAAATGCTTTCTCCCAATCAGGGCCGCAGACAGAGGAGGGCAGGAGGGCAGGGGGGGGGCTATATCCCCGGGGCCCGGACCCTTTGCTCTCCAATCTTAAAATTCTAATAAAAAATCATTTTCATGGTTAAAATTTCAATTTCAATTTTTTCCCCGGGCCCTTTACGCTCAAATCTTGAAATTATATGAACGATAAATGATAACGCTCGAAGTATTTTGACGTGACAACGTCTTACAAATCATGTGTCTATAGTGGCAGGTTAGAGGGGCATGCACGAAAAAGTTTATCGGCTTTAATAACTCTTCTGTCTTAAGAGATATAATTATGGGAAATATACGGTTAGAAAGAATGAGTTTTCAGCTAAAGATTTCACCATTTATTTTTTCCTACCATTTTATTTTACCGTGCTGCGGTAAATTCTAATTTGAAAGTTTAAACCCCTGTAGATTCCGAACGGCTAATCAGATCAGACTAAATAGGATGTCATTTGGTGCAGAAAAGAAAACCTCTAATAGAATAAATAAAAAAAATCCCGAGTAATTAACTCCAAAATTGGTTTTTTCTCGAAAAACCTCATTTTTTAGGCAAAAAAATATCGAAAAATAGCCCTATTTATGTAACGCCTAGCTACTTGACCGTAAAAGCTACATTAAATCTAAATATAGTTTTAGAAAGAGTGGTCCAATGCCCAGAGGTAATTTTTTCATTTTTTTGATATGACGTCATTTTACCGCATGAGAGCACTCGGCGGGATTTCGTTTTTCGAAATTTTAAACGCCTGTAGATTCCGAACGGCTAATCAGATCAGACTAAATAGGATGTCATTTGGTGCAGAAAGAAAACCTCTAATAGAATAAATAAAAAAATCCCAAGTAATTATTTTAATATGAACTGAAAACGTGGCCAAATTGGGAAATGTTACTCTGTGTCGCACTTTAGATGATTAAATATTAAATTTAAATTATTTTTAAAAGACTTAAAAAGGTCATACACTCTTAAAATCATCCATTCTGTAAAACAGAAAATGGAGTAATTGAGATTTCTTTTGATAACTCCGACATTATTTCATTTTATTTAAATAATTTTCGAGATCTATTCATTTAAATAAGATATTAATATTCAATACCTCAATTCGGATTTGACTAAACATCTCACACATTTGTTAAATATAATTTTATATAATCGAAATAATTATGAAATTAAAGATATGAACAGATTTATGCTGAGGAACTTTGACAGATGGTACAATTTAATCAATCTCTCTTTAGAATCAGAATTCAAGGCGCATGTCATTCTCCTCTCATCCTAATTAGCCCACGGGATATTATTTAAACCCCTAGCACCACTATGCTATGCCCCAAGAACGAGAATAAATTTAAACATTCAGGAAACATAAATAAAATTGAGGAAGATAGCGTTATTAAAAATCTATCTTTTTTTATTAGTTCTTTAATGAATTCTTTAAGATTATTTTTATCAATAAAGGATTCTAAATAATAAATTTCTAGTTTAATTGGAATGTAAAATCAATTTAGTCCCTTCAAAGGGAATGTTTAGTTTAAGAAAATTTTGAAAATTCTCAAACTTCAAAGGCGATGGGCTACGTGTTCCTGTTTTGCAAAAGAGTTCAATTTTTTAATGCAATGGAAAAGATCTCCCTTTATAATATAAATAACATTTATTTATATTACTTTTCATTCTTGATCTCATTTCATTTGCAAATAGAATATTTAAATTTTTTTTAAATTTAAGCTGACCATTAGGTCGAGGGCATTTAATTAAAATAAAAAAAGTTAGTCCATTTGCATATGAAATAGTATTTTTAAAATTATTTTCTTCAACTCACATGTATGAATTTATTATTTTCTGATGACCCTCGTCGACTTGGCCGCTGATTGACATACAGAGATCCTGGAACAAAGGAAATTTATTTAATTAAGTTAGTATATTGTAATTTTTATTAATCCATTATAAGCTACATATTTCAATAGTTAATAAAGTTTATTCGGTTCGGACCCCTGGCAGTTCGATGATTTTATTTGGATACCAAATGGCTTAAATACTGGACCTCTAATAGATATATTTAAACATACGATAGCTTAGATAATCCCAATTATAATTTTAGATATATTTATTTAATAAAAGAGAAAGTAAAAAAAGAGTTAGAAAAAATATCGCAAAGATAAATATTTGTAAAAATGCATTGAAATAATTTGAATTTTTTTCGACTTTTTATTTAACGATATGGGTAAGTAAAAAAAAAAAAACCAAGCAAATAAGATGATTAATTGATTTGGAATATTTTTTATTAAATTAACTCCGTCTTGGTCTGATAAGAAAAAAAGAAAACATTTGAGTAGGATGCTTAGAAACATCACCGAAAAACAATTTGCCAGAATGAGAAATATTTATAAGAGAAAAATAGAAATAATATTTTAATTAAATAGCGAAATGTATATACGTGTATTACCCTAACCACCCTCTCAAAGTTTTTATATTTTATACTTAATAAAATATAAAAATAAAAAAGAATTATATATATCATGTGTTGGTCCATGAGGTAATTTTGAAAAACATATAACCAAGTATTTATTAATTTAAATAATTTAAATTAATAAATACTTGGTTATATGTTTTTCATAAAAATAAAATTTTAACCCTTTTATGAATTTATGAAAATGAAAAATGCAAATAATAATAATAGATTATCCAATATACAAGGGTTAATTAGAAATATTATTCCAAGTTAGTACGCTAAAAGAGATAAAGAGAAGTTATAGGAATTTTTAAATTTTATAGTTTAATTTTTTAATAATCCAGAAAAACAAAAAATACAAAAAAAAAATGCTACCCTCCCATTCAAAATAAACTTTTGGAAGCTGAGTCAAAAGAGAAAGAGATAGATAGATAGATAGATAGATAGATAAGTTTATTTCTGCTCTGAGATCATATATGATCTCTTTGAGCATTCTTAAAGAATTACAAAATTTTTTTTTCAATTCTCTCACAACAGTGTGCATATACAATGAGATAATATAAGGTAATAATAAAAAGAAAAAAAATAACAAAAGTAAAAGTAGAAAATAAAATAATAAAAAATAGAGAGAGAGAGAGAGACTCTTACAAGAAATGGTAATTAATATTTGAGATATTGACAAATAAATTGAAAAAACTTGATTGTCAGGACTTACTAAGAAGAGAGAGGGATGGCCTCGAAGTGCGGGGGGTGCTTAAACGACAAGGAAGATGATGAAGGGAGAAGTGGACCTCTAGCCATAGCCACCCCTGTAAAAAATAAAATGTATTATTTTTTCTTATTATATAGAGATTCGTGTGTTTGTGTGTAGAATGAGAGTTTATACAAAAATAAAAAATAATAATAACAGTTATTGATAAACGATTTTATTACCCTTATTTTTAAGGAAAAATATTAATGATATTAAAGATGTTAATTAAGTAGCCTACTTGATTTGTTTCTAATTTGAAAGGTACAATTCGTTTGTGTCCAATTTTCTTAAGGGTTTGTTTCTTTTTGATAAATTTTTTTTTTATTTAACAAATCTTTCTATTTAAAAGGAAAATTGAGTGATTTTTATGGATTTTTATAGAAAAGAATAGATAGATGAGTATATAATCAAGTAATTTGCCCCCCTCTGCTTTCCATCGCTCTCGACATATTTAATTATTAATTGATAAAGGGATGAACAATTGAGAAGTTTATTAGAAAAATTAAGATATTTTGAAATTGTCTGTTTTTTAAATTAAATGATAAAGAATTTTATAAAATTTATTTGAATCAATGGCTATTTGAAGCCACCACCTCTAAAAAAAAAAAAAAAAAAAAAAAAAAAACACCCCTATTTCGTTCGAAGAGAAAATCTTTTTTTATCTTTTTTATTAGATTAGACAAAAAGTAGCATACAAAGAAATCAAGTTCATAGCTAGTTAAAAAAAATTATTTTTTTATATACTGTAATAAATAAAAAAAAAAATTAATAGGTCTATATTATATGAATGAATTGAAGTTAAAATTCTAATTTCAATTAAAATATTTCAAAAGGAGACGACAAACAAACAAACCCTGGGCACGGAAAATGAATAATCACAAAAAATAGAAAAAATTCTAACAGGAACGAATCCTGGCATTTCGATCGATCATCGCGTAAAAACAATTTAAAAAAAAAATCGTCCGAATTGATGAAACTTATAATTAGAGGGGGCGAGTGGAGAAACTTTTTAAGGAAAGAATCCATTCTGACAGTGAAAAAAAAAAATTCCATCTCTAAAAATCTGCCTTATAACTAACTATACGATTAACGAGAGATAAAAATTTAAGAATTTCTATTTTCATTTATTTAATAATTTCTTATTAAATATTATAGGAGAACTAATAAATTCTCAGTTAGAAGGGTGGAGGGTGACAAGAGATAGAAAATAATAAATTTGCTTAAAAGTAAAAAACTAAAAAAAAAAAAATAATAATTTTCTATTAAAATTTAGTTTTTGAAGAAAAATACAGTTTTGTTTATTAGAAGGGGTGATTTACACCCTTTATCACCCCCCACCTGGGGTACACGACTTCATCATAGCGTTCTATTTAAAAATTGGATAATTTTATAAGTATATTTTAAGAGAGAAAAAAAAAATAAAAATAGAAATTTAATTCGTTATGCAAATGAGATATGAAAAGATTCATTACCGTATTAATGAGATGAACAGCCGGGGATTAACGAGTTTGGTGGATGAACGTCTTATTTGATTTGCACACACATTATAAAAGTAACTAAACACACGAGAGAGAGAGAGGAGAGAGAAACGACTGACTCATGCATGGCTCGTCTCAAATAGAATTAAAAGACGCCTGGCAGGCAGGCAACAACCGAGCAGGCATCGATCGATCGATAGACAAGACAGCATTGCTCTCTAACCACCCAAGAAGAAAAATTATCAAATTCTCTATTTATAAAAATTCCATTCACTTGCAAACTAACGGGGTTTTATTTTTAGGTATACGAGCTTAGCACGCTAACCCCTACACCAAGCCCCGAGGGCCTTCAAACAATTTCAAGGGAGAATGCGAATATACATCTCGGCGAAGGATCGTTTAAAGAAAATTTAAGAATATAATTATATTAATAGATACAGGAGCGCAAATAGAGGGGGCGAGGGGGGGCTATATCCCCGGGCCCCGGGGCCCTTTGAGCTACAACCTTTCTAATCGAGCTCATGGCAAAAGATTATTCAACTCTATTTGAGATGTCTCCTGAGGAAGGAAATGGAAATCCACCTCAGTATTATTCCCATAAAAGTTACTCCTCAGAGTCACCACAACGAGCCAGTTCTGACACTAATTACTGAAGAGAGAGAGAGAGAGATAAAGAAAAGCTTAATGCTATAGCTAATTAAAGCGAGTACTCCCTCGTTTTATGTACATTTTAATTGTATTTTTCCTTTCATTATTCTTATCAGAAATTAAAATATTAAATATCCATATAAAATTTATCTTTATTTTTCTATTATAAAAAAAAGAAACTACGCAATTGATTTGAAAATTATTAGGTAATCCACTGGAAAATTAAATTGGCGATTAGAATTATTAATAAAGAGTTAATTTAATACAATTAATACAATGCCGGCCTGAGGCAAATTTTAGTATCCAGAGAGATTCAATTTTGACGCCCCACTTGTTATTATAATATTAATAATTTATTTTTACTTTCTCTTAACGATATATGTAATATACGGAGAAAGTATTGCGATCATGTCAAAAATTCCATGTCGAGATTTTGATGGATCTTCACGTTTTGAGGTCCCCTGAATGCAAAAAAGTGGTTTTCGCGACATGGTCTGTCTGTGGGTGGGTGGGTGGGTGTGTGTGTTCAATTTTAAGCATGAAGGAATTGAGCTACAGGGTTGAAATTTTATATTTAAGTTTTGTACCCTCCTGGACCGTGAAAATAGGCTTTTAATCAAAATCGGCCAAAGAGTACTAGTACTTTACTTTTCTTCTAACTCTCCCTTATCTTATCTTATCTATCTATCTTATCTATCCCTCGATAGTAGTTCAAATTCATTAGGCTATGCTGTTATTGAAAATCGCCATTATATTTCAGTTGTAATCGAAGCGTCAAGGATATTAAAATAAAAAGATAAGGTTTCCGGAGCTGATGTTCAGGCAATTTATTTGGTTTAATTCCTTCCGCTATAAGCCAACGTTTCGGGGCCAAAACGGCTCCTTCTTCAGGACCATGCGGTGTCAAAAAAAACAATTTACTTTCGCTACAAGACATGTGGCACCATTGCCTTTGCCACATGTCTTGTAGCGAAAGTAATCACAGCATTTATGACAAAATTGAGGGCTAATTGTTTTTTTGACACCGCATGGTCCTGAAGAAGGAGCCGTTTTGGCCCCCAAACGTTGGCTTATAGCGGAAGGAATTAAACCAAATAAATTGCCTGAACATCAGCTCCGGATTTATTTATTCATCTTTCTCAATAAAGTTTTGAATTTAATTCAATTTTTTTGTTTCTCTATTGATATAGCCTATATAATTATTGACTGCCCCCCTGTTGGTAAGCTTGCCCCACTCCTGCCCCCCGCTAAGAATATGCTAGCGCCGTCACTGCTTGCAAACTAACGGGGTTTTATTCTTTAGGGAATAAATTCGAAATTAAATACTTTTTAAAAGACTCTCTTTATTTATCCACCATTAAAACTACCCTCAATTAAATAAAATACTTTCAAGTGATATTTCTTGTATTTATTTATTTATTAGGGATAAATTCGAAGTGAAATAATTTTTATAAGTTTCAATTTATTTACCCAACCCTCCTCCTCCTTCTTTCGCTGTGGCTTATTCCTATTTTTTTTTTTCTAGGGGTACCCAACCCTATTATCAATAAATAAAAAACTTTAAAGCGTTATTTTCTGAATTTTGACGAGACAACGTCTTACAAATCATGTGTCTAGGGAGACATGCACGGAAAAGTTTAATGGCTTGATACAAGGGGTAAAGAAGGTAATTACCCCCCCCCCTCCTCGAGATTCGAAAAAAAATGTTATTTTTAATGTAAAATTTTAAAAATTAATACTTAAAAATTTGATTTGTATTTATATTCTGGCAAACAAGTACAGAATGCGCTTTTAAATTACCGAAATTAAGAAAGATTGTGTGCTGTGCGAACAGTCACATCGGATTGCCCCCCCCCCCCCCCTGAGAAACACCTCTGGATCCGCTCTTGCTTGAATATCTCCTCTTTCTTAAGAGGTATAATTATGATGAATATACGGTTAGAAAGAATGATTTTTCAGCTAAAGATTTCACCATTTATTTTTTTCTTACCATTTCAATTTACCGCTTTTTAGCTTTTGGCGCCCCTCGCTCATTCACTTTTTCCCAAAATCTCCGGCTTTTTTTGAAATTTCATATTAAATTCATTTTATATCACAAATCCGGAGAAAAATTACAAAAAAAAAGCCCGAACGAGATTCAAATACTAGAAAAAAAAAAAAGGTCGAACGAAAAACGGCGCCCCAGTTGAGCTTCGCCCCCTCCGCCCTCAAAGGCTAGTTACGCCGCTGCCTACATCCCCCGCGGCATAATCAATAATTAATTGACAAGGGGTGAAGAATTGAGAGGTTTATTGGATTAATTAAGAAAATTTTATATTTTTCTCTCTGCTTTATCATACAATAGAATTCTTCAAATTAATTGATAATTCTATTTGGGATTTTACATAATTGATTTGATTCAATGGCTAATTTAACCCGCCTCCGCCAGAACCACCCTTATTTCTACATTAAATAACCAACCAAAGAGAAAAAAATATTTTTTTAAGATTAGACAAAAAGGAATTATTATATCTTACCCATTAGAAACAAATCAAATTGGTAGTTACAAAAAAAAAAATATTTTGGTATAATTTCGAAAAATATTTAAATTGAATATTAAAAAATTATAACATGTAGTCACGAATTTAATCATTGCCATCCCATTCAATTCTATAGACCTAATATAGAAAGAAGATAATTTTTTTAATTATTATTTGAAATATTATTCTATGTTAGAGTATTCCCATTCAGAATTAAAATTTGTAAGAAGAAATTTTTGAATTTTATATTTTTTCATAATCAAGCAAGTTGATTTGTTATTAAAACAATAGGGCAAAAATAATGAAAAAAAAGGGGAGGGGGGTTAGAGAGAGAGAGAGAGGGACTTCTATAGAAATGATAATGAAATATAAAATGAGGGAGGATTTTTATAGGACTATCAGAGATTTTAAAAGTGAAAGACCTTTCCTAGGAAATGAGTTAAATTGAAAAAATTTGATAGTCAGGACTTTACCTAGTGCAGAGAGAGAGAGAACCTCGGAGAGCGCTTAGATGGATGTCGGGCGACAAGGCGATGATTATATAAAAACAAAGAGTATACGTGTTGAGATTTCGCTTCTTTTTGATGCTCCCTCCATGGGCGTAGCCAGGGGGAGGCAGGGGGGCCGTTGCCCCCCCTGGCTGGTCCTAAAAATTAAAAAAAAATATTAAGAAAATTCTAACTAGTAGTTTATTTCTTGGACAGGTTTAACGGATGGTATGTATATATAATCAAAAAATTATTAAAATTTTTAATAATTTATTAGTTCTTGACAGATGCATTGCTGTTTCGGCACAACTCAATAGCCATCTTCAAAACTGGAAAAAGTACATAATATTAAACACGTAATCAAAATATGATCTTACAAAATTATGTTATAATCAAGTTAAATAAAATAAAAAGTGTGAAAAGTCATATATGAATTGGTTGGTTCTTTTTCCAGTTCTGAAGATGGCTATTGAAGATGTACTTGATTACGTGTTTAATATTATGTACTTTTTCCAGTTCTGAAGATGGCTATTGAGTTGTGCCGAAACAGCAATGCATCTGTCAAGAACTAATAAATTATTAAAAATTTTAATAATTTTTTGATTATATATACATACCATCCGTTAAACCTGTCCAAGAAATAAACTACTAGTTAGAATTTTCTTAATATAATTATTGGACTGCATCCACACTCTTTCGTTTTAAAAAAAAAATATATATATATAGAGTAAGGTGGGGCAAAAGTCCGCGCGGGGCAAAAGTCCGAATCCTCATTTTAAAATCCCCGCTAGACTTGGCGTTGTTCTAAACAACTTTGTTAGGTTGCTAACAACAAGAACAGATGATGATTCGAAATTCAATAACGTGTTTGAAGCCGATTGTTAACAATGAGCAAATTTATGTTTTTGTCACCTTCCATCTAATATTTATGGAAATTCTCATGGTTGCAACATGTACCAGCATGCACTTTTCTAACTATCTAATGTCTTTGATTGCAAGCTGATAACCCTAAATAAATATTTTAAAACCTTTTTTTCCCTACAGTTAACAATAAAAATTTTTTTGTAACACTTCGATGAAAATAATTAAATGGGGCAAAAGTCCGCGGCCTCGACGGGGCAAAAGGCCCAATGGATCTCCAATGGAACAAATGTCACCCAATGGTATTCGAGTTTCTAATACCCCTACCTAGTATTTTCTGGGTTTCTAATACCTCTACCTAGTAGTTTCTCGGATTAATGAGCCTAGGGAAACGACCACGACCAGAAATGTTTATGCAGATTATGAACTTCAATCTTACTGGGGACTAATTGTTAGAAGGCCTATTGTGTATTTCTAATAAATAAAATAAATACATAAAACATACCTATACCTAATGTATTTCTTATTAAGTCTTTTTTATACCCTGGTTCGAGAGGTTGTTCGCTGCAGGGGCAATTGTTTGCACCTAAGGACTTTTGCCCCGCTAGTGCGGACTTTTACCCCCTCGGTGGGGCAAAAGTCCGCAAATGAAAATTTTTGTTTAAATACCTCTCCTACTCTTATGCTACCGAATTGGAAACCAAAAAAATTATGTAAGATAGCCAATTAACCAGGCTTTCAGGGGATGTTCCTATTTTTATTGTATCTTTCATAGGAAGGTCAAAAAAAATTCCCAAAGAAAAACTGCGGACTTTTGCCCCACCTTACTCTATATATATTTCCCATTGGAAATTTTTTTTAACACCCCAATTCACTACATTAATTTAATTTTTTTTTTAATTTAAATAAATAATTAATACTCTATGTATATATTAATTGCAAACCCCCCTCTTTTGCCCTAACGAGGGGTTGGCCCCCCTAACAAGAAGTCTGGCTACGCCCATGGCTCCCTCATTTGCTTATTGAATTGTTTTAGCGACTTCGACTCGTTGCCACATGAAGAGATGCTGCAACAAAAGAAAATATAATTAATTAATTATATTCAAATTAAATATCAATTTATTTTCTAATTTAAATACTGTATCTTAAGTTAATATTTTATCATCATTTATGACAATTTACATTGAACTAGCCGCGTCGCCCCCCTGGACCCATTCCAGCTGGCTCGGGCCCGCCTGCGGCGGACCCTCGCCTTTTCTTCTTAATTATGAAAAGAAAATTATTATTACTACTATTCCAAACCAGTGCCTGCTAGAGGATTTGTTTACATTCATGGAATACACAAATGAAAAGAATACTTAAATATTTCTCTATACATTTCCTATGGGAGAAATCGTAACTTTAAAAATTAATAACTCAAAAAGTTATGGGAATTTCGGGATGAAAATAATTTTCCTGCAATCCCGAGAAGGTCCTCTTTATGCATAAAAAATTTCATTTCAAAATTCCAACGGGATTGATTTAAAATGAGTTTATTTTAACCAACAATTCCTTTCCTAATCACTTGAAGAAATATTATGAATACAGGGACGCAGACAGACTTGACGCCCCCCACCCCCCACCCTTAAAGTTTTTTTAAGTATGTAAAAGGCAATTGTGACCTTCATGTCAACAATTTTTTTGAAACAGCATAGCTTATAATATTTATTTACCTGGAAAATAAAAATTTTTCAAAATTTCCTAAACATAGGGTTACCATAATTTATTCAGGCCAGATCCGGGCCGACGAGTTCCGGGAGAGGGTCTGGGGGTAATTTTTTGAAAATTAGACACTTAAATCTGCGTTTTTAGCTATCCTGAGACATTGCTTTGAGTTTAAAGAGCCTGGGCCGCCTCAGGAAAAAAAAAATTTCCAAATGATAACACAAACTTTCAATTACAGAAGGTAAGAGAAAGTTGTGTGCTGTGCGATCATTCACAGCAGACTTTTTTCTAATTTTTTCTACCAAACCAAAGGCTCTGTGTATTTTAAATGTTGACTGTGCCCCAAGGGCCCCGGGGTCTCTCAAAGAGAAATTTTCATTAAATTTTGTTCTTACTTGAGCCCTGAGGGCCCCGGGGCCTCTCAAAAGGAGATTTTCATTAAATTTTGTTTTTACTTGAGCCCTGAGGGCCCCGGGGCCTCTCAAAGAGAAATTTTCATTAAATTTTGTTTTCACTTGAGCCCTGAGGGCCCCGGGGCCTCTCAAAGGGAAATTTTTATTAAATTTTGTTTTTACTTGAGCCCTGAGGGCCCCGGGGCCTCTCAAAGGGAGATTTTCATTAAATTTTGTTTTCACTTGAGCCTTGAGGGCCCCGGGGCTTCTCAAAGGGAAATTTTCATTAAATTTTCTTTTTTTTATAAATATATTGGGGCCTATGCCGGCTCGGGGCCTGGGGCGGACCGCCCCCCTCGCCCCCCCCCCCCTCGGTACGCCACTGCTTCTTGGAAATATTTTCTTTTAGTTTTATTTTTATTTATATAATTTATTTTCTTATATTTTTTCTTATTGTATCATTATTATATAAGGTTTTGAATCATTTTTAATTTATGATGTTATTGTATAATGTTTTAACTTTGTATTTATATTGTTTTGTATATATTATTTTTATAAATGTATTTTTGTAATAAGTCTGTTAGCCCAATGGTGGTTAGCCAGGAGGGCAGAATAAAAAAAAAAATGGAATGGGAAATGTACACCCCCTTTCCTCCCTCTGGTTTCATTATTAAAAATAATAGATAAATTTTTTTATAAATTAGAAAATATAACAATAAAATGTTAACCCTTAATAAAAATGAAATATGCAAATTATAAATACCTTTTAATTAAGAGTTGAGGGGTGTGTGATGTTTTATTCTCACTAATAGAATCGCAATGGAAGAAAAGCAGAGAGATGAATTCAATCGACTGGCTTCTTGCTCGAGGTGAATGAAACTAAAAGACTTGCCTTCTTGTATCAGCTCTAAATTACAAAATAAGTTTTTAAAAATAATTTCCAATTGCTAAGTCCTGTTTCTTTGATAATGATGATGAAGAATAGGGATGATTTTTCCTTCTGAAACAAAGAAATATTTATTTGTTATTTTTTTATCCTATTCTATCAACAACATAATTGAAATATTCAATAAAGATTTTTTTTTTTAAATACTGTAGACTTTGAATTGGGTATAGGAGACTTTGCAGCCAAGGGAATAAATAAAAAACTTTTATTTAATTATTAACCGTCGACGTTCTAACAATTAATCGTCCTGAGGAAGGTCGTGATTTGCGACCGAAACGTCGACGGTTAATTAATTAAATAAAAGTTTTTTATTTAATTCCTTGGCTGTAAGGTCTCCTATACCCAATAATTGTTTTATTTATTCCGTAATCCTTTCCCAAATATCTTTTTTAAATACAAAAATTCAATTTTCATAATATAAATCCAGTGGCGTAACCAGGGGGGGCGAGGGGGGCTGGAGCCCCCCTCCGCCCCAGGCGCATCGAGCCTTTGGCGCCCCCCGGAACCGGCATAGGCGCCCTACGGCCTCTAAAATATAGCCCAGCGTATGTGATTTTATCATATTCTTTTCATCGATTGTCTTAAAAAATTGATTGTTTTCTTTTAAAATTATATTACAACTTGAATTCTACTATTTTAAATGAATTTAATTCCAAAAATAATAAATAACGTATATAGAGGCTTTATAATTAAAATTTTTTTTTATTTTGCAATATATAAGCCTTAATTTGATGTTTTAAGGCTGTGGAGATTTACTCAGGATTCGTATAAGCCTTAATATTTAATTTTTTGGAATTCAAAATTTTTTTAAGCATGAAGGAATTGAGCTATGAGACTGAAATGTTATATTTAAGTTAAACACCCCCCGGGAACGTGAAAATAAGCTTTTAATCAAAATCGGCCAAAAAGTACTAGTATTTTACTGATGTAGTTTTTCAGTTTTTTTCGATTTTCTCAAAATGAAAGGGCTTTTACCATTCTTCAGGCCCGCCCGAGCCCGCCCGGAATTTTTTCAAATCCGCCCATTCCCGCCCGAGATTTAGTGAATGAATGAACGAATGTCTAGCAATTTTTAAATAAAATTTCATTTGCATGCCCGTCGAAATAAAATACTCTATTTTAAAAAGTTTTTATTCTTTTTTGATATTTTCCCGAAAACTGAATTGTTTTTGAAATAATCACAGAAGAAAACGACATTTTTCGTAAATGCAAAGAAAAATTAAAACAAAATCATACAGGGGTCATTAAAAAACATGTAAATAAAAACAAATTCGCTGAGAAAATTACTGGAGGCAAGAAATTTGCCCGCCGAAGGCGGGCAATTGCTCGCCGAAGGCGAGCAAGGGGTCCAGGGGGCGGAGCCCCCTGGAAAATCGGCGCCCTAGTTGAGCTTCGCCCCCCCCCGCCCTCAAAGGCTGATTACGCCGCTGTATAAATCATATGATAGGTTTTTTTTTTTTTTTTAGAAAAGTTAAAAAAAAATTACGAATTTTCTTTTTTTTTCTTTTAGACGAGTTAAAAAATAAAAGGCAGCCTGTTTGTTTTTCCAATATTAAATTAATTAAAATTTAGAAAATATAAACGTAATTCTTCCTTTCCGTCCCTTTTTAATCATTAATTAGTAAGGCCTAATAAAAAATTGAGTAGCTGTATTCAGGGCCGGATCTAGGGGGGAGGGGGTGCATGTGCCCCGGGCGGCAGATATCAAGGGGATATTTAGTAAAAAAAAAAAAAAAGGTAAAATGATATGAATTTTGTATAGAAAACTTTAACGAGGGCCCCCCCCCCTAAAAAATCTCCTAGTTTCGGCCCTGACTGTATTTACCTGATGAGAGGGAAAAAGAGGGAGGGAGGCTGAGTTGTTTCTGCTTGAATTTTTAAGACTTACTTTACACAAGCACCCTTAAATAAAACAAACCCCCTATTAAATAAATCGCTAAAGAGGTTGTAATATTTTTTTTATCTTCTAATTAAATTTATACTTTCCTATGACAAGTTATTTTTTCTATTAGATAAGGGATAAAAACAAAATCCTGTGATATTTGGGGAAAATTCAATAGAAATGAATATAATTCAATATTATTTAACTCCCTCCATCCCTCTTGGCATATTTAATTATTAATTGACAAGGGATGAATAATTGAATAATGTTTATTTACCTGAGGAAGAGAAGAGAGAGATTGAGATGTTGCTGGTGAACCGAAATGCGTATTTCTAAAGACCGAGCCTGACTTTAAGCGCCTTGAATGGGGTGGCAGGGAGAGCAGTTATCTTCAAGTGTAGAGAGAAAATCTATAACAAGGGATAATAATACAAAATTATTTACTAAAATTTGTCATTTCTTCTTTGATTTTTCGACCATCTTTCATACTAATAATATTGGAAAAATAAAGTGATTCAAATATTAAGCTCACCAAATAGGAAATCTAAATAACGTTGAATTCATCTGGCTGCATTAACGACAAGAAGCATCTGGTAAGGAATTCTGAAATTCAAAAAAGAAAAAAATTAATCTCTATAAACAAATAAAAAGATGTTAAAAAAAAAATTAGTTTTAATTAATGATTAATAAATATATTCGATAATATCAGGTCAATATGTAAATATATATCCATACTCAAAAAACTATATCTTATTTATACATTCATTTAACTCAAAATTTGCCCCCGGGTGTGGCGTAGTAGGTAGCGTGCCTACCTCCTATACCAAACGTCGCGGGTTCGGACCCAGGCAGTCCGATGATTTTATTTAAGCCATTTGGATACCAGATGGCTTAAATAGAAATGCCTGAACCCACAATAGATAATATATATTACAACGGTTATCGTCTAAAAGTCTTAAATGGCCTAAGTTGCCGAAAAGACTGTGTGAATGTGTGTGTGAGTGTGAGTGTAAATGAGAAAAAAGTGTGAATGTTTTAAAAAAGAAAAAAAAAAAAAAGAAGAACTCAAAATTTCCAAAAAAATAAATTAAACTAAGAAAAGAACAAAGATATATAATATTAAATAGATATTACCTTATATATATATTTTTGATGATTGGATGCCATTTTGTTCTCACTCAAAGTTAAACCATCTCAAATAATTCATAATCAAATCTAAAATTAAATTAATATTATTTTAATATCAGAATAATAGAATAAAATTAATCGATATAATAGATACCTAATTTTATATTTTGAATAAAAAATCTCGCTCGAGTTTCAACAAATCTAATGAGACGTAGTCACTTCTGATTACATCTTATTCTGAATGGATGCATAAAATTTAAAGACTTATAATGACTATTGCAGATAGTTTGTTCCAAATAGCGATAAGTCATAGGACCAAAAGAAGACTTGACATGTTCTACTACTAGTCGTTAGCTTAGTAATGAAGAGATGATGCCCATCTTGTTTCAGAAATATCATTAGGTGAATTGATATAATTTAGTTCTGCTGAGGATCTTTTTACTGCTAGATAGATATTCGACGCCCCTTTCAAAAGGTGAGAAGTATCAGTCGAGACATGACTGAATTTGGGCCTTTTAGAGGGTGAGAAGTAGCGCTTAGATTTGAGAAGTGAAACTCGAGTTTCTGAAATTTAAAACAAAATACAATATTATAATATTTTAATGTTAAATTTTGTTCATTTATATTTCTTACTGATGAGAGAGACAAAAGTCATCCATAAGAAATTCGTTCTTTTCTAATATTATTTAGTTTTCTTTCAATTCATTCTGATATTAAATATATAATGAATGTCATATTCTCTTTTAGAAGAGCAGTCAACCTGGAGTAGATCTTGGTAAGTCTAAAATTAAAGTAATAATTAATTAAATGAAATGGCCTCAACATATATGTATATATATACATTACCGGTACCCAAGTTTAAAGATTCATATTCAAGTGAAGATATTAAAGCTTTTTTTCAAATCATCTAAAAATAATGTGAAAATAAGTTTTTTTTTAAAGATTTATAAAGCTCCGAGAAAGCCAATATTAAATCATGTGATTATTTCAATGTTTAAAAAAAAAAAAAATAATGGAAACTTTTTATAGGTCAAAATTAAAGAGAATTCAAAAAAGATTTTCATCTTCTTTTATACAAACAATGAAATAATCACATAAGAAAATCTATGTGGTGATTACTTACATTTGAAAATAAAATCTTGATGTTTATTACTTTCTTGTTCTTAAAGACTTGCAAATTTTAGTCATTTTTTAATGGTGGTGTCCAAATTCAAAAACTGAAAAATCAAAAATATTAAATTTTAGATGATAGTCTTAGAAAAAATTCAAATAGAATTATATATAAAGGTGTCTAGGCCTATATATACATAGATATAAATGGAAAATTAAGAATTCGAATAACATCTTTGCAAAAATAATTAGATTTAAGCGATTTAAGTATTAAATTTATTGCTGTGCTCTTTTATGCTTTAGTTTACTTTGAAATTAAAATAATGAAAAGTGAAGAAAATAAAAATGAGATAGAAATGATTGGAATTGTCAAAAAAATGAAGATAAAATTAATTAATAAAAATTAAAAAAATCAAAGTCATGAAATCTAAAACAAAGGGTGATTGTTCAAAATATAAATATAAAATAAATATTTTAAATCCAATTTAATTCAATTTAAATAAAATAAATAATTTAAAAAAAAAAAAAAGATTAATTTTTATAACCAGTCCATGTTAAGGGAATGCACCCATTTGACAAAAGATGAAAATAATAATAAAAGAATAAAATTTATTGTTTTATAAATCACTTAAACCATTTTAAATATATTAATAAAATAGGGAATAACTTTAAAAAGTCGAAAATACGAAATAAAAGAGAAAATAAGATAGAATTATAACCAATAGGAGCAAATGACATTCAACGATAATCTCTATATATTTTAAGGGGCAATGAAATTTAATTTTCAAATTAAATTATTAGAAAATATCTAATTCAAACAAAAAGAGAGAAAGAAATGCAAATTAAATAATAAATACCTTATAGAATTGAGATAATTGTTAGCTGAACTTGACAGGTGATTGAAGCAGACACACCATAGACAAACACACACTTGGAAATCAGAGGCGAGTTCTCTTATCAAAGTTGGTTCAATTACTTGATGAAATACACCAAAAAATCAAAACATTTTTTTCTATTAATTTCAAATAAAATATTAAATATTTATTTATTTTTTTAGTATTTAAATAAAATATTAATATATATATTACTTTTTTATTAAAAATAAAATAAAAAAAAGATTTTTAATAAAATGCTTTTATTTAAATTGAACTAAAAAGAGAGAAATAAGAAAGAAATAATTTAATTGTTCTTGTTAAAATTTTTTAATATTTGACTTAAAATAAAAGCGTGGGGCGCTTCGAAGTTATTCCGAGGCTCGCGCCCCACGCTTTTATTTTAAGTCATAAATATTAAAAAATTTTAACAAGAACAATTAAATTATTTCTTTCTTATTTCTCTCTTTTTAGTTCAATTTAAATAAAAGCATTTTATTAAAAATCTTTTTTTTTATTTTATTTTTATTTTAAGCTTTTTAGTCTTTTAGTCTTATCAAAAATCATCAATATGATAAAGTACCACATTAGTTTGGCCTGTATTGATTTGGTTCATTTGAAAAATTATTCATTATCATAAAAAAATGACTCGTAAATATCAAAATTCAAAACTATAGTTAATAGGGCCTTATTTGCGTGAGGCTTCAAATAAAGTACCACATTAGTTTGGTCTACTTTGATCAAAACCACCATATAGTGGCGTCATCAAAAATGACTCTTAAGTATTACATTTCACACCTCTAGCCCATCGGGAAGTCTTTTGAAATTACATTAATTCGTGAAGGGTTTCAAATAAAGTACCACATTAGTTTGGTCTATTTTGATCAAAACCACCATATAGTGGCGTCATCAAAAATGACTCTTAAGTATTACATTTCACACCTCTAGCCCATCGGGAAGTCTTTTGAAATTACATTAATTCGTGAAGGGTTTCAAATAAAGTACCACATTAGTTTGGTCTATTTTGATCAAAACCACCATATAGTGGCGTCATCAAAAATGACTCTTAAGTATTACATTTCACACTTCTAGCCCATCGGGAAGTCTTTTGAAATTACATTAATTCGTGAAGGGTTTCAAATAAAGTACCACATTAGTTTGGTCTATTTTGATCAAAACCACCATATAGTGGCGTCATCAAAAATGACTCTTAAGTATTACATTTCACACCTCTAGCCCATCGGGAAGTCTTTTGAAATTACATTAATTCGTGAAGGGTTTCAAATAAAGTACCACATTAGTTTGGTCTATTTTGACCAAAACCACCATATAGTGGCGTCATCAAAAATGACTCTTAAGTATTACATTTCACACATCTAGCCCATCGGGAAGTCTTTTGAAATTACATTAATTCACGAAGGGTTTCAAATAAAGTACCACATTAGTTTGGTCCATTTTGGTAAAACCAAACTCACAATTTGCGTCATTAAAAATGACTCTTAAATATCAAATTTCACACCTCTAGCTCATCGGGAAGTCTCCTTAACAAAGCCATAAAGTTGGTGACCTTGAAAGAGTAAGTTAAATAAAAGCATTTAATAAAAAAGAAATAATTTTTATTTAATTCGCCGACTCTCTAAAGGTTGGTTCAATAACTTGTAGATTTAAAAGTTTTTGAAATTTATATACAATAAAAGCCTTAATATAAATCACAGAGTTGATATAAATAAAATGGACCGTTTATTTTGAAAGTGGTGTAAGTCCAATTTTTAAAAAAACTGAGATATCGCATGCTTAATTTAATGTAAATTTTCTATGTATAAGTAGCTAGTGGTAAATTCTTTAAAAAATTTCCATGTTTTGTACAATTGAAAATTGATCGGTAAAAGAAGTTGCATAATCGTTGATCATGAAAGTGGTGTAAGTCCAATTTGAGGTAGGTAGCTTAGCAGATGGTTGTCTGTTATTGTGCATTTGTTAATAAACTCGTTAAGAATTACTAACAGAGGGGTCATTTGTAGGGGGGAAGGGTATTTGCCCCCCCTCTCCTCCCTAGGTATTATTCTAAGCTGTATAAAATTAAAAAATTAATTTAATTAAATACCTATTGCCCAAATTTGAGATACCTATTTGTAAGAAAATTGAAGTGAGAAATTGAAAAAAAAGTTTCCCCCCCCCCTCCAAGAAAAAGTTGAAATGGCGCCATTGGTTACGAGATTAGGTTACTTATTAATATAAAGATTTCAAGCAGTAATTTCTTCCGGTACATCATAAATATTTCAACACTCTGTCATCTGATTTTTCAAAATTGAAATTCAACGATCTTTACAATTGGTTAATTTTGAAAGTGGTGTAAGTCCATTTGCAGTAATGTAATTATATATTAGTTTAGTCAAATTCGCCTAAAACAAATTTATATAACTAAATTAGATACTGATAAAGAAGCAGAAACATTCACCGATTTCATATCATTTGCCCAGATTTTTAAATTAACAGATATGCTAACCTTTCATTTTCTCGAAACAATAGAAAATGGACTTACACCACTTTCAAAATAAACGGTCCAAATATTAATTAGGTTTACTATTTAAATAAAATATTTTTTTACATAAATATAGGTAAATAACATTTTTATTTAACAAAATTTTGAACTAAGTTGGCGGGATCAATAAATAAAAAATTATTTTAATCACAAGTAGAAAATTCCAAAGGTGGCACTTAATAAAGTAGTCACACCCAAAGAATTTTCACATACCAGTTACATCAAAGTCCCTTAAAAAAATCAACCCCCCTCCCATCCCTAAATGTATTTCAAGTTTTCAGGCAATGTTTCTTTTTTTTTATATTTTTTCTACTAGTCTAGGCGAAGAGAAAAAACCGAAACCGCCACCGAGATCGTTGTAGTTAAGCAACGACAAGCTCCGCTGAATCTGGGGAGAGGTGATCTCCAAGAAACAAGGGAGTCCCATTGTAAAACTATAAAGAAAATATGGTAAAATAGTTTGTTTTCTCGCTCTAAAACAGTGGTTTCCAAACTTTATGTTACAACCCCTCCGTTAAAAATATTTAATCGTATGACGCCTCCCCCCCCCCCATTTTAAAAATAATACAAAAACAAAAATTTTTAATGCTAAAAAATATAAATTTATATAAAAATATTTTTTTTATTTATCCTTATTTATTATTTTATTTATAAAACTAGCAATCATTTGGAAAATTTGTATTGGCGGCCAATACCGGGCAGTCCGATGATTTTATTTAAGCCAATTGGATACCAAATGGCTTAAGGTGCGCGTCTCGGGGTGCTAATTTTGGGACTTTCCAGCGGCCACAATTTTGAAGCTATCGACCTCAAATTTTTTTTTAAATTAAAGCTATTTAAAATATCTACAACTTATAGAAGCCCTTTTTTTGATTTTCAAAAAAAAAAAAATTTTTTTAGATTAATCGCATTAAATAAAAGATATTAAAAAAAAAGGAGCTCTATAAGTTGTAGATAATTAAATTAGTAATCATTGTGTTAAAGAATAATTAATTTTTTGCCTTTAATTAATTAGCTGGAAAGTCTAGAATGAAATGGATCAAGTTGCGTGTATTCTAATGGGGGAACACTAACGCCATCTGGTGCCGCCTCGAGTCAATCGTGTTTTAACGGTTTTCCGAGACGCGCACCTTAAATAAGAATGCCTGGACCCCATATATGTATATTAAATCAATAACGGTTATCGTAAATGTCTTATATGGCCTGAGTTGCCGAAAAGACAGGGTGAATGTGTGTGTGAGTGTTAGTGTGAATGAGAAAAAAGTGAATGTTTTAAAAGAAAAAAAAAAAAAAAAACTCCCCTTAGACTAATCCGCGCCTTCCTTGGGAGTGCATGCCAGTTTTGAAAACGCTGCTCTAAAATAAAATTTGATACAATATATATATTATAATATATCGACGTTCTAATTAGTAAAGTGCCTAACTCCATTTTTGTTTATTTTTCAGGAGAGCCAAAAACACATTAAAATTTGATCGAATGCATGATTTTAAAATAAATAAATATTGACTATTTTTTATTTTTAAGCCTTTTCGTCTACAGAGGCCATTTAGGGGTGATAAATTTATTTATTTAATTGAAAATACATAGTATCGATGGCTACCGGGGGGGGGGTTCCACACGCTGATTGCCGGGGGTCACCAACCCCGAGCTTTTGCCGTGCTTGGCATTACTTAACCGCAACGATTGTGGTGACTGTTGCTCTTCTCCGTTGCCCGGCTATTGACTATTTTATCAATATAACAAGAATATTTAGGCTCAGGTGACACAATCTTTTCCCCTACTATAAGAACATAGCGGATAGGTATGATCAGAAATGCGCGAAGGAATTTTTTAAGCAAGGCTAAAATTTTTCTAACAATAATTTTAATAATGTATTTTAATATATAACAAACTGCTGACAAATAAGTGACATTATTTCTTCTTCTGAATAATTAAAAATTTCACCTTCTCATGCGGAATGTTCAATTATTTTGTTTTAAACTTGAGCGTTAAAAATTTTGCTGCAAGTTCAACTCCTGAAAGCCAATAGTCAAATGAATTCAACTTTTTGAATGAAATGTAATTTTTTACACTATATAATGATTATTTTGAAGGTTTAATATATATTATTCATTCTAATAATTTTTATATTTCACTTTTTTCATAAATATATAATTTTCAGTCGTTTCCTATTAAAAAATTAAATAAAATTAAGTTTAAACTAAATATATTAAATTAACAATCTTTATATTTTTATAATATAAAAAATTTATAATATAAAAAATGGTGAGATATTTAAGCAATGGAATTATGTAAATAAACAGAAAAGTACATTTTAATTAAAATTTTTATCAAGAAAAATAAATTATCAAACAAAATTTCAATTTGAACCACTTAAAATGAAATATCTGAAAGACCTAAATTTTTTATTACAACACGGTTTTATAAAAAAATTTTAGTAATATTTGCCAGCAAATTGGCGTGTGTAGTCAGTGATGTAATCACATTATTGGCCCTTATTTATTCTGTAATTTAATGTTCCATCAGAGTCGATTAAGAACGCATTTCTTGGTCATCTAACTAATCCCATTCACTTCCAATAGAAAAAAACCTCAAAACTAAGGTCTATTTTGATTTGGTTTTACAATCGTAGCAACATCGAATATTTTAATTAAATTATAAATTATCAAATAAATAAAATTTTCATTCAATTGCATATACGTATATCTCTCTCCTAATGAAAATGCAATTTTCTTATATTACTTCTTCAATTATTCTATAATTTTTAATTAATCAATGATCTCTTCTTAAACATAGATATTTCTCATTTATCGATTGAAATTTGACACAGTAAAGGATGATTTTTTTTTCTTGGGATTTTGAACTATAATTTAAAGGAAAAATGAAAAAAAAAAAAAAATATATTAATTAATTTGTCTATTGGTAATAAAGAATATTATAAATGTGATTACAGAAAGCTTTAAAATAAAGACAAAATACAAAAAAAAAAAAAAAAAAATTAATAAAATAATAATCTAAACATTATACAATGGCGTAGTTAAAAAATTATTCTATTATATTATATCATAATAGGCCTTATATGAAAAAATCTAAAGATAATTGAAAAAAATTCATTATTATATTAAAAAAAAATATTTGAATTTAGTTAATAAATTCATGGTATTTAATTTTTTTTATTTTTATTTTTTTATTTTATTTAATGACCTATGGACCCATTTAGGTCAACATCTCAGTTTGGTATTTAATTAAAACCTAAACAATTATTGTATTTTTTTTTATTGAAACATCAATCGTGGCTATCATTAATAATTAAATTATATTTTCAATTGAAGTCGTCTATATGGGATGTCGAATTTTATTGAAAAGGTAACGAAAAGGTACTTATTCAAGAAAAAGCGAATTATTTTAAGACAAATGAATTTATTAATACATTGTAAATGTACGTTATATCTTGAATGATAATGATGATAGAATGTATATTGATGAAAGTTTATTTGAAAAGATTTTTTGTTGCGCTTTTAATATAATAGCACATTATCCATGGATAATTTAGATTCAACAATTAATCAAAATTCAAACATAAAAAATAGGGTTTTAAAAAAATGTAAATTATTTATTAATAATTTTTATTCCAATTGTTTGTTATTCATTTAATGCTCCTATAATTATTTTTTTATTTGGGGTTCAAAGTTTCTTTTTCTACTTTCCTCCGCTTTTTTATTTGTTAAACTGAATGTAGTTAATAATAGAATAGATTTATGAAAAATTCCTTAACAACAATAAATCTCCCTCCGAAATTTATAAAATCTACGCCATTGTGTCAAAAAATGTAGACAAAAAAAAAATTAATGTAAACTTGATAATTGAATAATAAATAAAAGATTATATGTAAATATATACACAAGCCACATTAAAAAATTTTTTTGAATGAAACATGGGAGGGAGGTAGTTAGTTAAATGTATAAAAAGGCACCAAAGTAGCTTATGTCAAATTAGAATTATAATAAAATATATACTCGCTGTATTCATTTCATTCCGATCATTCGAAGAGATAAAAAAAAAGTAAAATATAAAAAATTAGATCTATCTATTTATTTATTTTATTATTATTATTATTATTATTTTTTTTAATTTATTATCAATCAGTTTATAGGATTTCGACGGATTTGAATTTGTCATTTTTTTGGTAGCACCACTAGTCCTGCCTTGTGTTTTTTTTTTCAAACACCAATTTATTTAATTATTTATTTATAATTTTAATATCAAATCAAATGAAACCAAAACAGCTTAAATATATATTCCTTTTTGTGTCCTAAAATATACCACACTACAAAGCTTAGATTATTATTTTAATCTTAATTAATTAACTTATTTTCAACATGAAAATTAAATAATTATATTTCCAAGATATTTTATTCATATACTCGATTGATAGATTAAATTACGGTTTTATTATTTTTATTAATAATCATTTTTTTTTTTTATTTTTAAATTTTTTTATGAATAATCTCGAAATATAAAGTGGCTGTTTTTTTTTAATTGTAGTAGTAGTAGTTGTTGTGTTGGTGATGTTTGCCAATTGAAGGTCTTCACCAGAGGCCGGAAGAATATCCGCCAGGGGGTACTCGATTACGCAGGGGTACTTGACGTCCATTCACTTCAGCCCCTCCATTCATATTTGCTGATGAGGGGGGCGATTTTTGGGGGGAGCCGTAGCCTTCGCCGGTCACAGGGTTGCCATCTGAATAAAAGATACAATCAAGTTATAACAATATTATATTTAAAAGGGATGAGAGAAAAAAAATAAGACTATTATTAATATAAGGATATAGAGAAAAATTATTTGGAAATAAAATTATTTGCAGATATTTAAATTATGAATCTTCACAGTATATGAAAGTAAAAATCCAAATAAACACTCTCCCATTTTAAAATAGAAATGAGTTTGGATTATTTTATTTATGACAAATATAATAAACGAAATTTAAATAAAAAGTGATCTAAGAACTGAAAACTATGAAAGATTATTAAGTAAGATCTCTAATTCTAGGAGCTAAGGGGCTTACAGTTAACATTTAGATCAATATTTGTCTTTAAAATGAGAATACGATGGTTATTTGGAAGCAATTTGGATTTTATAAAAATTAAACATAGGCAACCTGCGTTACACTCAAGTATAAATGGTAGCTTCCTCGCAGGCTGAAAATAATATTTTCTAAACAATTGGTTTTGTTAATAGACAACGCCCGATTACACAATCAAATTTAACACTTTACTTAATAAAATTATGCTTTTCAAATGTGATATTTGAAATAAAGAAATTTATTACTACAAATTTATGGTTGTATTTATATATTTAAAAAATCATGGATATAAAGAGGAAAAATTCTCAAAGCAAATATCTCGTATTATCTCTATATCCTACAAATGCATTTATCAGTTAAAAAAATATTCATGAACAAACATTGAATCTATTAGTGTTAGAATGAAATAAGAGATATCTCCGTTATCGGAAAACACTAATAGTATCAATATGAAAATAAACATTTAAAAGAAAAGATTTTAGAAGCTTTAGATATAAAGTAAATAAATAAGAGGCACATTTCGTCAATTAGATATTGAAAGAATATGATTAAAACTATTGCTAATTATAATTATTAGTAATAACCTAATCTAGAATTTATAAAACTAAAAAATACATATTCTCAATAAGAAAAATCTATATATATAATTTCTAATCTAATAAGATAAATCATTTGTTTATATTGACCTGAATAGATTATAGAGTAGTAGAATAATAAATTAAAAATATAATAATAAATAAATAAGAAAATTTCTAATTTTACACATTATATAAATAGGAAAGATGAAAAATGTTTTTAATTAAACATTAAGTTTATAGAGAGGAAGAAAATAAAAGAATTAAAATGGTCCTGAAGAAGTTGAAAAGATCCCACGAAACGTCTAAATAATTTCCTTCCCTTGTTTTTACCTATATCCACTTCTTCAACCATTTCAAGAAATTAAATATGAGATACAGTAGATAAGTCTACAGGTCCTTACTATTATTACGATATAACTCAATATTTTTTATTAATTTCAAATTCGCAAGAGGTAAAAAAAAAATTTAAATTTTCAAATAGAAAGAAAAAATTTAAATTTTAATAAAATTATTATATCAAAAAAAATTTTATTTTTAATTTATAATTATAAAAAAGACTTTTTTTGTCCTCGCCTCATTCCCGCGATGCGGGGTCGGCGGACGCTTTTTCCGTCCAACCCTATTATGCGTTTTAGCGACCGGAAGAAAAGGACAGACCGGCCCGTCGCACGGTCTGAAGCCTGTTAAAAAGAGGGAGAAAGAGAGACAGACATAAAAAGAACTAAAGGAGTGTCTGTCCCAGCTCGGGCAGCTCGTGGTCGCCATCCACGTACCCACAAGATGTGGGCCCCTGAGCAATATAATCATAAAAAAGACAAATCGTTAAAATTGTTCTCTCTAAAACAAAAATGAGCCACCATTGAAAATAATTTTTTTAACCACTAGTCATCTATAAATTGTAATTAAAGTCCCATTAAATTCATCGATTTAGATTTATTTTTGACTTTTATATACTGTATTTTGATAATTGTACTATTGAAATGTTTCCATCTGTCTGACCTAAATATGAAAATTTCTAGCTAAAGAAAGAGTAAAAAGTAGTAGGAAAAATAGCAAACGAAGAAAAAAAAAAACTAAATCTAGCGAAATGTACCTCTAAATATTATTAATAATTTGATCTTAAAATAAGGGAAATAAGCAAAATAATAACAAATAAAAACGTTATTGTGTAAAAAAGAAAATTTGCAAAAAAATTTCAAAAAAAAAAAAACAATATCGTTTTTATTTGTATATAAAATTCTAATCTATTTAAATTTAAATGCAAAAATGAAATTAAAAAAAGAATTACAAATCTAAACATTTAAATACTAGCATAAAGATAAACTAAATAAAAGAACGGAAATAAATTTTATTATTTTATCGAAATATCATAATAGTTTGAAAAGCAAGCTATTTTACAATTACAACTCATTTTACAAAGAATTTTATTTAAAACAAGAGCAAGAAAAGGCTTTCTTTTTTTAAATAAAATTATATATAAATAAAAATCAAATTTTCAAAAAATAAAATTCTTATTAAAAATGGTGTTAGTTCAATAACTTAAATTAATACATTTTATTTATTAGAAAGTGCATATATAAAATAAAAAGTATTTATTGAGATAGATATACACTCAATTCTGCTTTTAACAAAATAGATTTGTTCTAAAAAAAATCCTAAAAGAATTTGTAAATTTTGGTGGAATTCGATTTTCTCAAATCTAAAAGCAGAATTGAGCGAGTTGGTTTTTATTCAACATTTTTTAGCACAAGGGAAAGATAAAATTTCTCAACGCCCCCCCCCCCTCGCCAAAAAAAAAAATGTTCAATTTTTGAATGCCTCGTCTTTTTCCAAATATTGAATTATTTTTATTATAAAACAAGACAAAGGCAAAACAAAAATATATTAATTGAGTTTGTTTGATTGATAAAAACGTTGAAGTTTCTTTGTAATGATTGAAAATTAATGAGAGAATGAATAAATGAAGTTTTTATTCGATGTATTGGAAGTGAATTCTTGCAAACAGAATATCCAAAATATTCCAATCCAAATTTTAATTTTTTACTCTTTAATTAAGAATTTTTTTTTTTTAGAAAAGAATCAATCAATTTGTAAAAATATATAATCTACTCCCTTTTCCCATCGTTCACCTAATCCCAAATTTTTTTAATTACATTATTGTGGATACATACATAGGAAGGCGGGAAAATAATTTAATATCTTTAGAATTATACTTTTTTAAACATGATTTTTTTTCAATCTTTAGTAAAATGAGGTTTGGCAGTGACAACAATAAATGTATTTTTCAGTCGAGTGATGATGAATGAAGAAATTTTGTTCGAAGGGTCTCGAAATTTGAATTTTAACTAGCATCCAAGGCTCTATTGCTGCCACTACAAATCTGGAATTTATTTCAGACAAAACTACTATCTCTTCATTATATAAAATGAAAAATTATTTTTTTATGCATTGAATAATTAATTATTGAGTAACATATTTAAATTTTATTAGGATGGTATTAAAAAAAGCATAAATTTCAATTTTAATTATAAAAAAAAAAAAATATTTTAATCAAACTAATATAGACATTTCGACAATAATAAAATATTTTCCTTATTTATTTTTTGTTCCTCCAGCATGCTGTGGAGGGAAGAAGTTACAGTTTACTTAATTTCTTTATTAAATTGTTGATTGCAAAATGCAGTCTTCTACACAGACAGTCGCATCCCGACGAAGATCAGCATCACATCAGATCAGGGTCAGATCAAGCAGAGGTAACAGAAGAAATGGGTTGGAACAAGGGCTACATACTATATAATAACTAAACTAAAATGAAAGGGATTGGACCGGACTCTTAGATTAAATTTGAAAAAGAAAACATGGAAATTTTATTTGTGGTGGTTATTTAGACTTACGGATTTTGATGTTTGTTGATTGACTCGTTTCGACGAGAACTTTTTGTGATTTAAAATAAAAAATAAAAAAATAATAGAATAAGGAAATCAAATAAAAATAGTGGAATGGAATTATAGAATAAAGGAAAATTTTTAAAAATTATATGATAGGTGGGAAATTAAAAAAATAAATAAATAAGAAAAAACCCTCATTAAAAGAGCCGGATTTTCAAAAATTTTCAAAATTTAAAGTCAGATCTTCAAAGTAGTAAAGTATCATTTCTAAATGAGAAAAATAAATTTTTTGGAAATTTGAATTCATTAGCCTTTTATAATCAAGTAGTAAGATTATTTAGAAGAAAATAAGAATTTGTTTTATAAAATTTTTTCTGTTGTCAATTACGTTTAAAATATTTGTATTAAAAAAAAAAAAAACAAAGGCCTAAAAACTATACCAAAATACATAAACTAATGTGATAGTAAATTTTAAGATACTAATCAGAAATATTCCTAGAAATCATAGTGGGTTTGGAGGTTCAACCCCCCCCCCCCCATGGGACCCAAGCCATGATTAGATATTTAAGCTCTATTATAATTTACTCTAGCTAAAAGAAAAAAAAAAATGATTTATAAATACCCTAAAATAATCTTAAATTTTTCAAATTTTTGAAAAAATTTTCTTGAACCCCCCTCCCCCCATCAAAAATTTCTGGCTACGCCTATGCTAGAAACCTAAAGTGAATTTTACTCTGCTTTCTTATTTTGATGTTATTAAATAAATGTTTTTCCTAAATATTTAAAAGATCTCATCATAGACATCAGAGGGGCAGAGTGCCTTCTCCCTCCTTTCGATAGAAAAAACATTAATATTATAATTTTAATCATACACAGTTCTTTATTAGAGTTAATTTGAATCTTAAACTAAATCAAAATACTAAATTCTGTATAAATAGGCATAATAAAATTCCTCCAGGTTTTTTATAGGAATGTTAAATGAATATATGATCCTGAGATATATTTTAAATAACCAATCTAGTTTAAAAAAAGGCTAATTTAAAGTTTTAATTACAGTAGAACAAGAATCTATATTTCTATTTATCAATCAATTGGCTAGCATTAAGAATTATGACGTTTTCAATGTATTGTCCCCTGATCTGTACCATTTAAATTTTATTAAACTTTTAGAGAAATTAACGAATACGGATGACTAGTGGGAATGAGCGTAACTAGGGGGGTGCCGGGGGGGGGGTGCTGGCCACCCCAGAAGGCTCGTGTACCCATCCCCCTTCCCAGAAGGCTCCCTGCTCCAAGAAAAATTGAGAAAGTATGGGGCTTTCCATGCCCCCCTCCCAGCCAAATTCTCTAGTTAGGTGGCTCCAGTGGCTGCGATCTATTAGAGAGCAGAACACGCATGTTCAGTTATTAAATTTCCAGAAATGGGCATGGGTGGTTCTTTTAGGGAGAAGATCCTCAAAAAAATCATCAATTTAATAAGAATTGTTTTGTTTTGTGCTACTGGTGTTTGAAATGTAATATGCTCCTAAAACTTAATCCTAAATTTCTGCAAAACCTTTTGAAATAAAATGAATTTTCACAAAAATCAAAAGTTTTGTAGCTCTGACCTCTAAAAATCCGACTGTCTTATATGAAGGCGATGTTCTAATGATAATGGAAGGAATAGGATGATGATAAGTAAATGGAAAAGGAATAGGATAAGGGAGTTTACCTGGCCGGCGGAAGCCCCGGCGCAGGAGCGGCCTGCGTATGGCGTGCGCACTTCCGGGCGGGTAGTAAAGGCCTCCTAGGCCACTGCGGAATCCTTGCGCCGATGACGGGGTGGTTCCGGGACGGGGGCGAGCTGCATACGCCACCCCCGGCACACACACACACACGGCACACACCCACGCACACACAGGCATACATCTCACACATCGTGGACCCGTCACCAAAGACACCCGTCAAGGGAGGAACCAAGGGTGGGAAGGTGAGGGTGCACATACCTCAAGTCGAGCATTTTTAAATTAGGCAAATACCTCAAGATATTTAGAATAAAATCAGGAACTCTTAAGAAATAATCTGATTGCCTCATCTTCAATGATCTGAAACGCATCCGGATGAATTAAAATGTGATTTATACCTTTGAACATGAAAAATTCATGACTGTTATATTGAGGAAGCAAATGATTAGAAACATGGGCAAAAACAATTTAAGAATTGATCAATATTAACCACATATATTCCGTAAAACATTTCAGATCACTATGGATTGATTAATTAATAAATCAGGAGTAATAATGTTCAAATTAATTGATTTCTCATCTTAGCTCATCATTTAATTGAGATATATCAGACTTCAAATAAGAATTTAAAATCATGAAGGTAACGGAAAACAGAATGAATTGAAATTTATTTCTATTAGGACTTGATGTTATTTGTCATCCTTGTTGAGGATCATTAAACATAAAGATCCAAACTTACATCTTCATTCCAAGTTCTGTGGATTGATAAATACCGTAAAGCAACAAAAAATAAATCTCGAGGGTTTCCGGTTAAATTTGTATTTTATTTCTTTGAGTTCCTGATTTTACGGATGCTGTTATTGATAAATGATTCATCATCCTCACTTATCTTCCAAAAATGTTAATCTACTTTGGAAAGAATTTAAGGAAGATGTAACAATCCATTCAAAAATTCTGCTTATAGTTTCTAACTCAATATAAGAGTTGACTTGACGGTCTATATTTTTAAATTTGTCTTATTAGAAATTTCTATCTCAGTTTTTATCAATGACCCAATATTTTAAAGTCAAATTATTTCTGAATCGAGAGAAATAAATGCGCATACTTTGGTAGACTGACAAGACTAGAATTTCTTCTTGTAGGGGGGCTTAATTTCTGCTCCGAGTTCGTTTATGAAAAGATGTATAGATAGAATATACTGTATCTAATAAACACATTGTACGTACTCTATTGTGTGGTTTTAATTGGATTCATAATATGAAAGGATGAATAGATAGATGGAAATTTCATCTCATAAACGAATTAATAAAAATCAATATTTATTTTTAATTAAATTTTAAATAATGGTTAAGGCATTATTAAAAAATATAATTTAAGCAAAATAAAAATTGTTTTTTTTTTTTTAATTATTTCATATTTATATTTTTCAAGCCCATTTAACCATTGATTATATAAAGAGACACCCTCAAATTGATCAAATAATATTTGTTTAAAACAAGTTAACTAACAGTTTCTATCAAAATAATTATTAAGTAATTCCGTTTCCACATTTCCTTAAAATGAAAAACCAAGACCCTTCCCCTCGCCCCTAAGAGAGGGGAATTTAAGAAAAGGAAAATTGCAGCCAATTATCCTGAATTAGAATTCAACTCCATTAAGACAAAATAAAAAGATTAATTTAAAAAAGATGGTAATTAAAGTGACTGATATTTGAAGGGTTCGTAAAACTATAATTATACTTTAATTAGCTGTAACTATAATTTTGCTAAGGACACTTATTAATATATTAATTAAATGGGATAATATAATAATTACGGTAGTTAATAAATTGAGGAAAACATGAAAATTAATCCAAATAATTAAATAACCCTCCCTTCTATTAAGATTAATAATAATGGATTTATTTGAAAATTTTAATAATTTTTTGCCACATAAATATTTCAAAACTTCTTTCCTGGTTTCATAACAAAAAAATCCATGAGATTTTTCGAAAAAATTAATTTTAGAATAATCAATTATTGAATTAGCCAAAGGTGTATAACCCCCTTAAAATGATCAAAAAAATATACAGGGTGCAGCGCATGAAGGGTTTGTTACCCACTCAAAACACTATAGAAAATTTATTTATCAATATTTTTATTTATTAGCAAAGCAAAAATATTCTATACAGAACATATTAATTATAAAACCTCGTTTTATTGTATGTATCCACATTTTGCTTTAATAATTTTTTATCAAGTCAGTGAAAAAACGACTCCCATGCTGCAAGCACGTGAGCAGATTGAAGTGCGGCACATGAAGTGTTACTAAATTCAAATGGTTTTGGAAGCTGTCTGAAACCATTTGAATTTAGTAACACTCAGAGAACAAATACAGGGGTAACACTTCATGTGCCGCACTTCAATCAGCCCAGATGCGTGCAGCATGCGAGTCGTTTTTTCACAGACAAAATTATTAAATCAAAAGGTGGATACATAAAATAAAACGATGTTATGTTTAGAATATTTTTGCTAATAAATAAAAATACTGATAAATAAAATTTCAAAAGGGTTTTGAGTTGGTAACACTTTATACGCCCACCCTGTATTTACATTTCAAAAAAAAGTTTTTCGTTGCCAAGGTGAGAAAAAATATTGTCAATTTTTTTTATCGCAATTTAAAAATGCTCGACTAAATAAGCAAGGTATAGAAAATAATAATAATAATAAACTACTCATTGTACTTTTAAAAGACGGAAATAATAATTTCCTTATTAAAATAATACGTAAGAAGGTAATCCGAAATTTTATGAATTTTATACTTTACTTCAAAATTAAATTTTATTAATTTTAGTGTATGACTAATTTTTTTAGAGAGTACTATTATTATTATTATTATTATATTTGTTTAAGATAAAATTTTTATATTTAAAAATAAAGGATGTGTAGGCGTGTTTTGGTGTTCAAATGAATGAATGAATGAAGAAATTTACACTGAATGATGGATGATTTTTGATTAATATCTGTGCTTTCTAATAAAAAAAGCCAGGAGCAGAGAGAAGTCAAAAAAGGATGAGGATTCCATTCAAGGGCGATTTTTTCATTTCACCAAGAAAAATAATAATCCGAAACCTAATTAATTAGGTAGAAATTATTTGATGTCGTGGGATAGAAAAATAAAATTTAGTATTGAGAAGAAAAGTTACAAAATAAAAACCTCGTAAAATTATAATTATTATTTATATAATTATTTAATAATAATTGTTTTTGTATAGTTTATAATGTAAAGTTAATCCTAAGGGCATTTCACCAGTATACAATTATATAAAATATTAATAACAATTATTTTCATTTTAATCAGTGGCGTCATTTCAACTTTTTCTTGGTGGAGGGGTGGAACTTATTTTTTTCTTAAAATTTACTTACAAATAGGGTACTCAAATTTGGCCAAAAGATATTTAATTTAATTAATTGTTTAATTTTTTTATATATTTTAAAGTGTTTTATTTAGAATAATATATTAATAAAATTAAAAAAAAATCAGAGTCCTTTTGCCCCCCCCCTCCAAATGACACTTCTGATTTTATTGTTCAAAGATTTTTATTTCAAATGTTAAAGAATGAAAATATCAAAAAATTTTAAATAAATATTTTTATGTAAAAGATCTGATCTCGGTGTCTAAAGTTCTTTTTAACTAAAAACTAGCTGTTCAAAAATGAATTTGATTCACTAACATGGAATTTATTTTCTCAGCAATAATATATTTTACAGACAGACACTTTAGGGATACTCGAAAGGGAAACTTTCTTGAAAATATTGATTTTCTTTCTCAGTCAAGGCTAATTAAATTTTATAAAATCTATTATTTCTATTGTATATAGGCCTATTATTATTTTATATAAATTTTATTATTTTTAAGCGAATCAATGCTAAAAGAGACACTTTTTATACATAAAAAACTGTGGATTTTTATACTTATCATTCACTCTAACATTCTAGACTACATTTACATTTATATTACCAAAATTACTATTGCAATTTTAATGCACAATAAGGTCTTTGAACTCTAACACGTCACCTTCTAGAGATTTATTGTATGATTGATTAATAAATTGAACTGAAAATTATCATCAATTTGTTCCTTAAAATCTTCATCCCTAATCTGAATTAAATTATAATTCTTTGAACAATAATAGAAAAAAAATTTTCAAGCAATTGTATAACAATATATTAAATGTTTGAAAATAATTATTATTATATGTTATTATGTGAAATTAATTAACAGAACTTCTTTTTTATGTTCATCTAATAAGTAATAAAAAAAGATAATTATTGACATAGCCAATATCATTAATATATTTACAATGAATATATTTTTATATTTAAAAAAAATACTATGCTAAAGGCTTGTTTTGTATATACAAATTGTTTTTTTTTGTGAGTTTATACTCCTTTAAGAGGAAGAAGGTTCTCGTAAGTGTGCAACACCGCATTCCAAAACCCAATACCTTTAAAAATTAATAAAAACAAAAGAATCCAACAAACAATAAACAAAAGGGAAAGGAATATCGTATTTAAAAAAAAAAGGCAAATGGAAAATAAATAAGTAATATAAAGGCAGGCCTATGATTAAAAAAAACTATGTATGCGGCAAAAAAAGGAGTTTTTACTGGAAGATAGGCCACCAAACCTACACGCGGATTGTAATTTCTATGCGAAAGCTTTAATCTAAAAAAATTTTTGTTTCAAGTTTTTTCGGAAATAAAATTGAAGTTATCTAATACTTCTATTATATACGGTACAAGCCAAAAATTTTTTTTTAATAAAAAATGTCAGTAAATAGTACATTTACTTAATTACAATATTCTTAATTACATATTTAAATTGATTATGCAATTATTTAAAGGGAGGCATAATAATTTGGATATTATTAATTCTCTTGTTAAATAATAACAACATTAAAAAATGTAACCGCTATTCACTATATATATTGAGAAAGGGTTTTGAGTCTTAAAAAGATATGTTAATTTTGTGCTTGTTAATATGATATAATCATATTTATTTCTTTAAACTAAGAAAATGACAATCATTCGTTTTGATTGTTAAATATTTTCCAAATGGCCTTATTTTTTTTTTTTTAAAGAGAAAGTAAATAGTAAAAAAAAGAAAGTCAAAAAAAGATAGTATCACTAGAAGATAAATGATACCGACACAAAAAAATAAAGATAAAATAAATAAATGAAAAAAAAAAAAATAGAAGATAGGACCAGATAGAAGTGAGGTTAGTGTTAAGCTTTGACATGCGGACTTACACACACATATATGGTCTTGAAATTCATCATCATCATCCTCTTTCTCTCTCATTTGTATTTATATGAATGATAAATTGAGATAATAGAAAAGAATCAAATGTCAAAGTCATCACTCAACAACATTTTGCGACTTGAGGGAAAAGGAAGGAAAGGGAGGGGGGAGGCTATGAAGTCAAAAGATAACGAATAGATTAATAAAAAAAAAAAAAAAAACATTGGAGAAATCAATAAATATTTAACTTATAGAAGTTCAATGAACCTTCCCTGCTTTGACAAAAAACTTGTTCTTAGATAAACTTCCAATCAGTGGATTATAATAAAAAAAAAATTAATTATTTACTTTTCTTTTCTTTAGTATTATAGGTAAATAGATCTTAATAAATTAAATATAATTAAAAAATTTTCTTTGGATTGATATTAGAATAAAATAATTTAAATATCAAATATTTAAAAAAAAAAAACAAAAAAAAAATTTTTTTTATTTAGTAATTACTGGCTTAGATATTTTTTTGAGGGGGGGGGAGAGGGCGGATATAAATAATTTTTAATATTAAAATAATTTTTCGAGAGATCCACAAAATAGATATTAGTATAAAATTATGCCCCGAATGAAGCTTGGCAAATAAAAGTTTTTTTATAAAAAAAAATTGCTGGATAATTTTGTCTCAAATTTAAAGCCTAGCTTGAGCCTATGACTTTATTTATTTTACTTTATTTGGGGTATTTATTAATTTTACATATAATAGTATATGGTTTTCGAATGATGGGGGAGGTGGCGCTAAAAAGGTATTGTGCCCCAGGCGCGAGTTAAGCTCGCTACGCCACTGGACACACTTATAACTTTATTCGAGACAAACGTTTCGGCAATCATAACAGCCGCCATTTTCAGTGCCAATGAATGTTTCTTAAGATGTCCCTGTCATATACATGGGCGTAATTAGGGGTGTCCTGTGGGGGCCCGGGTCCCCCAGAAGGTGCTTCTCTTACACCAAACTACCGTATATGCCAAATACCAGTAAAAATAAACTTCTCTAACTATTAAACTAAAATAATTTGGTGATTAAAAATTTTTAATTTTCTAAACTTTCAGTCAATTACTCAAGGCAAATAAATAACAATTATTGTCATTTATCGGTAATTTAAAAAAAAATTATGATGACTTGGAACAATCAGCGTGTGGAACCCCCCCCCCCCCCTCCGGTAGTTATGCAATAAAGTCAAACACCAAAATGGCTTTAGTAGCAGCAAAGGATTAAAAAAAAAATTAAATGATTTTTTTATTCAATTTCTCCAGCCTGTTCTTTAAAAACAATTAAGACATTCGTTAAATTGCAGCTACTTTGAACTTCATCAAAAAATTTAAAAAAGCTTTAAAAGTTATTCTTTAAATATCAAGACTTTTCTTTGATAAGATAATTTCATTTTACCTTTATTAATTTTTATTTAATTAAAAAAAAATAAATAATGTCCATCTATAGCCAGGAATTTTTAAGGAAGTAGTATCGATTGAGAAGAGATAGGAAAAAGGAACTTAGATATTGAAATAATTCTTTTACAGAGTTAATTCCTGCATTTGATTGCAAAGAATTATATGTTTAAATGAAAATATAGAATCAAATGAGTGTAGGATAATGAAATATAAATTACCAATGATTATGATAATTGTAAATAAAAGTTTTTCATGGCATATTATATTAAATATTAATACCCAAACGCTTATTTAAACACGTTCCCTATATGTGTCTTCATTTTTCGAAAATAATTAATTATTATTATCCGACCAAGTTTAGCCGAATATTATTTTTTAAACAAAATTTTGGAATTAATTTTAATCAACCAAAAATTGATTGATGATAAATTTAATGAAAAATCACAAATAAAAAAAAAAAAAAAAAATTCATAAATAAATCACAATCTCATAGAATTTAGATAATAAATAATTTTCTTATACAAGAACTTTTAATCTAAAATTAATTAATGTTGGATAAAAAGGCTATTTCATCAAGGGGAAGGCGCAGGCCTTTTGTTCTCTTATTTAATCCAATAGACTTGTTGAGAAACAAAGCTAATTTTAAGGACAATTTCTACCTCCGGATCTGTCGACATCTGATTGATGGCTTCCTCTCTGAGTTGCCTCAGTCGCACCGGAATTTTATTTTATTTCACCCTAAGATTCTAAGAATAAATTTCGAACTAAGGTAAAATAAAAAAAAGCCGTTCAGTAGGAACTAAGATCGTTTTATTATTTAAGTTAGGAAATAATTGTTTGCGTGATCCAAAGAAAAAAAAGAGCATTAATAAAATGAATCCATTTTTTACCAATTAAATATATTATTATAAAACTTTTTAATTAATATTAAAAGAAGAGGGGACACTAGATTTTTGATAAATGAAGAAAAAATAATTTTTTTAAGTTGTCAATATTTTTTAATAATTAAATTTCCGCCCTCAGCTGGGAGAATTGAAAAGGCGCAGTGACCATCTGTCCAATTTTTATTCTTATAGGGACTAGGCTCAATTGAAATTATTGTTTTATAAGCATGGTTTGCTTGACATGTTATCCCAGATCAACACTTATTTCCCATATAAATTAAAATCTTTTATGAGTTCTAGGCATTAATAAATATTTGAAACATACGGCAAGTCTAGTCAAAAAACCTATTTGGAAACAAAAAACCAAGGAGAAGGAAGTTGTGCTTCATTCGTATTCAATGGAAAATTATAAATTTCGCTCATTTATGAAAAATGATTCATCATTTAAACAACTATTTAGACCTTGTATCATTTTAGAAGTGCAAAACCGATACTTCTAATCATTTCTAATTATATTCATATTAAAATAAACTGCGCTTTAACCATAGACTAGTAACTATTTTAATTTTTTATGCCAATTTTTACGGCAATGAAAATGAAAACAATATTTTGTAATGTTAGATAATTAGGCAAAACAAATTATGTCTTCTAATGAAAGCAGCTCTGGGAAAAAAATAAATTTTTTCTCATCTATTTATTGAAATTCTATAACGAAAGTTACTTTTATTTAGTGATATTATATAATAAAAAAAAGAAACATTTTTCTTTCTCTATTATCTTAGGTGATAAAGGACATTTTTCGAATTATATTTATTTACGTAATCGTAATTTATATTATTACAAGCGCATTTTTAATAAACATTTATCCAAGGTTCAGACCTTGCTTAATCTACTCTTAACTATTGTTGAAAAAATAATATAGCAATTGTTATTAAAATTTTTTATTAATATGGATCTTTATTTATTCATTTCTATGTATTGTCATATTTGAGGGGAAGTTCAAGCCCGATTCCTTACGATACTTTTTTTATCACTTCTTTCAGAATAGCGCAACTCTCTACGACGATTATATAAACAACGAATGCCCCAAGAGGCCATGAGGCCTCATAGAAAAAAAAACGTCTTTGTATCCTGAATGAACTTGGTATAAATAAAAGTGTTTTTCTGTACATGTTCAATATAAGTGAATTTATTTGAAAAATCAAAATGATTTGCCGATCTTCAGGGATATTTTTATAATATACGTATTACATTTTTTTAAATGTTCAAATAGGTGTACCGGTACTTGGTATCATCTGGCTCTCTGCCAAAAAAAAAAAAAAAAGCTTTGAACATTGAGTGCTTTTCCTTTTAGCACTTTTTTAATCAACTTTTCCAATAAACAGACAATTTTTTCGACAGGACAAGTGTTTGCTTCCTTAATGGAATATAAATAATTTCATAGAGTTGAAAGGTAATATTAATAATTTCTTTCTAAAAATGGATTATATAAAAGAATTTAAAATTTAATTTTACAAATCCATAAAAAAAGTATCTAAGTTGATTCTTTTTTTTATAAATTAATGCTCTGAATAATCAATAGTTTCTCTCTCTTCTTATAGTTTGGAAATTGTTTTATACCAAAGTGGAAGAGCTTATGTTAGACTAGCAAAAAAAAAATTTAATTCATCAAAACTACATTTCGTATAAACGTTCGTGAAAATGATAATAGAATTTTAATCCAAAAATTTCATAATTTGTGTTGCGGGTTGCGTGAGCGGCGGGCGTTGTTTGATTGGGTAAACCATTTTTTCAGTATTCGTGTATTATTTAAAAGAAAACAAAAGAGTGGTCTGATTGAGACAAGATTCTTAATAATTTTCTATCTAAAAATTTTATAATTGTATAGCTTCCTCTCTCTATATATATACATACAGTCAGTGGCGTAACGTACGCCCCCGCAGACCCCGCAATGCGGGGGGGCCCACGGGCCGGGCCGGGCTAAAAAACTGTATCTCCTCAGGGCTCCGGTAAAAACGGAAAAATTTAGATTAAAAAAAAAATTAATGAAAATTTGTCTTTGAGAGGGCTCGGGGCTCTCAGGGTTCAGGGATATACTGTATTTTAAAAATATTTTTTGTAAGGTCTAATAATGGGGCCCGAAATAAAGATTTGCGGGGGGGCCCAGCTAAAAAACGTTACGCTACTGCATACAGTATATTCTGGATCCACAACAATTGAATTTTTAAAAAACAGCTTAATTCAATGTTTTTGTTTAATTTGGCCTTAATATGGTATCGATTCTAAACTAATTAACATTGATTGGTTCGTTTGTTTTATTTCTTAAAAAAAAATTTTATTAAGATGCAGGTCGTAGAGGTTGAACGTATAATGATGAAAGATAAGATAATAAAAAAACAAATTTATTTAATTTTGTCAGTTTTTTATGAATTTTCTAAAAAAGGATTGTATATCTTTTTCTTTTTTTGGGTTATCATTATAAATAAATACCCAATATGTTTAAATGGATAATAATACTAATCTTTTTAAATATAAATATTCGCCCTTGAAAGTTAAATATGCCATGTATATGCTATGATTTAATTTTGATAAAAATGAGGATGAGAGGAGATATAATGAAGGTGTTAGATTGTGGGTTTAAGTGTTGGTCGCGTTGTTGAGTACACTTCTCAGAGCACTTGACTCCTCACCTGCATGATCGTTGCCGTTCTCCAGATGGCCATTGAGCAAGTTGTTCACTCCGTCGCCGCCTATCGGAATATTACTCTTGAGCCGGTCCTTGATGGCTGATGGCGGTCGGTTCGGAGGGGCCGGCCCAAAAAGCCGCGTGTGCGAGTCATTACCCGGCTTAGAGGAGCCGTTGCTGTTGTTGCTGTTGCTATTCTGGCAGCTGCCGTTGCTCGAGCCCATTGTTGAGACACTGCTATCCGGTGAATCGCCGAACAGTTGAGAGGCGGTGTTTTGCGCGGCACGTCCACGTCGTGGGGATGCCTCCACTGATGGGCCTTGACCGAAGATGTCGCTAGTGCCGCCGCCGGGAGGTTTCAACACTCTACAACACCAAAAATAAATGAATAATTAATTAAATACCATATATGAGAGGAGAATGTTTTTTTTTTTTTTTGGCATTACAGTATTTGATTTGTTGTTTTATACCAGATGCTGGATTTTCGACTTAACAAAGCTAATAAAATAAATTGATATTTTTTAAATGAGAAAATGATTTTGTAATTCTATTATGAAAGATTGATTATTAAAATATTTGCTTATGCTGAAAAATAGTTGAAAGCTGAAACGTGCAAAATTATATTAATAAATATGGGTCCAGAATTACAAATTGTTTTGCAGGTAGTATGCACACAAGGGGTCACATGATGATAAGACCTATGTTTGTTATGTGATCCAAGTTTTGAAATTTATGAAAGGACGAATTTTCTAATAATAATAAATATACAAGTTATAATAGTATTAAAATAGTCAAGAGCAAAATGACTAGTTCAACAGTTTAATTAAAGATTAAAATATTCAAAATTGATTTTATAACAATTAATGAATATTATATTTAGTTAAAGTGATTTTTACTAATCAAATAATAAATATTGATTTAAAAATGATTTTATATATCGTACTAGTAGTACATAAAAGAAAGGAGAAAGGGAACTCTCCCTATTGATAAAAAACGATACAACCTGAAAGTTGCAGACGCGATTGTCCCCTGCCCCGCATCCCCCCTTTGAGTCTGCATTTACGTCTGTCAATCATATTATTTTATCTCCATGCAGTCTGATGACGTCATTGTGTTGCAATGCAGTAAAAAGACTGGAGTTGAAAACATTCTAAGATCTGGATTTTATCCTCGAAAAGGATAACAACATCTTCAAAACAACCGAGTTCAAATGACAAGAACATAATTAGGAAAGATAAAAACAAACTTTAGAAAAAAAAAAAATGAATTTTTTTTTTCTGATTCTTATTGTTTTAATCTTCTGAGAGCAGGTAGAGACAAATTTTCCCAGATATTTCGAAGGAAATTCATATTAATTATCTCATCCGCAATAAAAAATTCGTATTACATACAATTGATTTCAAATGTGATTTTTTTTAAATTAATATTAATTTTTATAGAAATAGTCAATGAAACTAGAAATTCAAAAGGCAATTCACGACACTATTTTTTTTACACATATTTATAGAAATTTTGAAATTAATAATATTTTTTAGAGCAGTGGTTCCCAACCTTTTTTGATGTACGGCCCACTTTTTCCGTAATTTTTGATACGCGGCCCATGTTTTTCGTAAAAAAAACGCTGAGGCCCAGTGTATATATAATTTTATATAAATATATATAATTTTTATCTTTTCTTAGACGTCCGCGGCCCAGTTCCAATCAGCTAGCGGCCCACAACTGGGCCGCGGCCCACCGGTTGGGAACCGCTGTTTTAGAGAATTTGTTAGCTGTTACTAAATGAATTGATACACAGTCTTATTTATTTATTAATTTAATATTAGCACTTGTATTTAGAGATAGTCTGCTTTCACTTTGAGCCAATCTCTTCCGGAATTCGGAGTCGATTCCATATAAGGATCATTGGAACGAGACAGTCAATATGAACCATATGTTCTTAGAACCCCCCCTCTTCACTCATCAATAAATCAGATCTTTGAACTCCGCGTATTTTATTGAAATAATGTTGTATTTAAAAGGTTATTTTTAATTAAAAACTATATATGGGCCGAATACTTGAAGTTTTTTCATTAAGAGTATAGGAAAAAAATAAATATTTATAGAGATAACAATATTTATATTAAAAAAAAATTGATAAAAAAAATCATGAACATTATCGATATTGCAAATAACAAGAATATAAATAAAAATGAAAAAAAAAAAATTATATAATTAAAAAATATTAGAAAAATTAAATTTAAAAAAATAGCAAAATTTGCCTATACCATACTCTTGCTAATCCGGACTTCGATACTCCGTCATACCGGCTAATCCGGTGTGTTGAAAAGCAGCAAGGATAGTGCAGCAAAAAAAAGAGGGGTAATTTAAAAAAAAAGTGTCATTACAGATTTTTTCAAGAGATAAATATAATTTTGCATTATAGGGGTAATTCGGCGTTTTCAGAATCTGGCTTAGGCCGGATTAGCAAGACTACTGTATTTCTTATTTTAGGTCGTCGTTAAAAGGCTATTTGTTAAAATTTTCCTTCTATATTTTTTTGAATTTGTAAGTCTAATATTTCTTTAAAATTATATTAGAAAAAATTTTAAATTAATACTAGTCATACAGTATCCATAAATTTAAATTATTCAAAGATAAATAATTCCAACAATTTTTTTTTTACAAATTATAGTCTTTATCTGGAAAAAAAGTTATATGAATTAACAGACCAAATAAAAATGATATGTTTAAAGGCTTTTAATTAAAAATAGGAGTTTTAATTGGTGTATAATATTAATAAAATTTGCATTAGAAAGAGAGAGAGAGAGAATTTGTAAATTTCACCTTTTTATTATGTAAATATTTATCAAAGTTACTTTTAAATCATTAATTAATTGATAAAAAATTAAAAAAGGGGTGTCCAAATTAAATAATGATGTCCTTGTCCAATTTTTTTTCTTTTTATGCATTTTGCGAACCGGTTGTTCGTTTCATGATGTTGTTTTGTTTTTGTTGTCGTCTTAAAAAGTGCACGCACACATACAAATGAATATGAAATGGGAGTGACCTATTTATAAAAAAAAAAAAAAATTATTTCAAACTTAAAAGCCTTCCTCAATATGTCAGGTGACTTTTTGATATTTTTTTTTAGTACCGGTTTTCTTTGACCATTTTTAGAAATTCTTTTATTTTTTTGGCCTAAATCCAAAAATTATTATTAAGATTATTATCTTGTAAAAATATATATTCAAATGGAAAGGAAAAATATTTAATTAAATCACATGGGTATCTTTTATTGCTTGGTTTTACCTGTAGCTATAATATTTCAGGTGGTCACCTAGGGCGTTCAAAATTTGCTATGAATTTTTAAGAATTTATTATTTATTATATAGGCCTAAAAGTGACAAGAAATTCAAGAGATTGCTAAAAGTCCCCACCATTGTCAGGAGAGAAAAATACAATCCTATAGATTAGAAGCTATGATTCATCGACTTGATTTCAATTGATCAATTAATCATTTGTTTATCTCAGAGCAGATTTCTGATCCTAAGTTTAAACAAATAAAATGTGTGTTTGAATTAAAAGATAAGATTATGAATCATTATTTATATAAAAATAGCTTTAGTTATGCAAAAAAAGATGCATATTTAATTTATAATAAAAAAACAAAATGGTACATGAATGACGCAATAAATATTTGTTAATCTAGAATTTCAAAATTAAAGATTTATTTAACATAGAGAGAGGGGAGAGCTTAAAAACTTTGAGCAAGTGCAGTGGTGTCATTTCAACTTTTTGTTGAGGGGAGGGGGGAACTTTTTTTTCTTAAAATTGTATGTACCGGTACTCAAATTTGGCCAAAACATATTTAAGTTAATTAATTCTTTAATTTTGTATAGTTTATATACTCGCGGATATATTTTGAAATATTTTATTTAATTCAGATAGGAAGGGCAGAATCAAAATATTTTATTTAAAATAATATAAAATTTAAAAAAAAATCAGAGCACTTGGGGAGGGGGCAATTGCCCCTCAAATTTTCAAGTTATTTTTTATCCCATTTTGTTACTTTTATTTATTTTTACTCACCTTATTTTAATAAATAATATTTTTTAATAAATTTTAATAAGAGTGATTTGGCTACAAACCTCATTTACTCTATCATATGTCAATGAACTATTATTATTTTAATCAGGTAATTTTTTTTTTTTTAATTTCTAAATAAATCAATAAAAAACTTAAGTATGTCGTTGCACCGCCGGCAAATTAATGCGAAAGGGGTGTATTTATGGCAGATACCGTCGAGATTAAGATTTGAAAGCATGCAGGAAATTATTTTTTGTAAATAGGACTTATATTTAAAAAAAAAAAGCTTGCTTATAAGTTTTAGGGGTTGAAATGAGCTGTTAATTAATTTGAAAATAATACTTGCCTCTGATGAGAGGGTGTACCACTAAATTCGGCCCCCCATAGATCGTGACAATCGCCGCCAGGTGGCTTGAGTGTCCTGCGTACACGAGGGGGACCCGAACGGGCCCCATTCAACTCAGTGGGGGCTGTTGGGAACATGGGGGACTAGAGAAACAACCAGGATTATCAACAAGCAACCAAGCCTCTCACTATCTCCACTACACAACTGTTCATTTGCCATAGTCATCACATCGGCCACTTAAATCCAATCCACCTATCGATATCATAACAGGCGCCTTGATAAGTTAAGAATCTTATCAGTAGGGGACAAATCCAACCGGTCGACAGTCATCCTAACAAGAGAACAACCCAAGGCAGACTGAAGCCGGAGAAACAAGGAAAGAACCTGACGGTACTGGTGGGGAACCATTAAGAATGGAGGGGGGCGTGGGACTCGGACCGAACAAACCACAACAACCATAACATCAACAATTCAAAGATCCAAATTCACTATTGCATCACTAACACACCAGCGAGATATTATAGTATCTAAATAAAGATTAAAGTGTTGAGTAATTTTTCTTAAAATGCTGGCTCCAGGTGGTGGGAGTAGGAAACATATTTAAAACTCTCATTAAGTCAATTTTATTTCCAACGACATGATGATACTATATATAGAAATGGAAAGCGTAGATTCTTCAATCGAATCAAAAACAAGCCAATCCAAAAAACCATATCTTTTATATATACTGTGTTATAAAATAAAATACCCCCCGGAGGGACATTTTAGATTTGTATTCTATGTGTGAAAAATGATGCAAAATTATATCAACAAATTTTAAGCACAAAAGAAAGAATAAGGAAAATTTTATAGTCACGAGATGTCCGTGACTACGTGACCTAGAATCTCAATTTAAGTATCAATGGAAAGGCCTTTGTATCCTATTAAAAGTAATCATCATCTCTTCCTATAATAATCTTATTTTTTTTTTTATTAAGAATAAAGTTTTGTGCGCATCTTATTCTTATCATATCTTATAGCTATAATTTTGTAATGATTCATAAGTTATGAAGTATAAAGTATTTTTTAAATAATAATAATTTTATTATTATATATAAAAATATTTTTTTTTTTTAATATATATTTCAGAGATTTTAACCGTGTGGTCAATAAATATTACTGGTAGAGGGTATTAAAGAGAATGCAGCTAGGTTTTTACTTTTTTATATTTTTATCCAATATCGCGTTGACGTTTCAATTCCGATAACGGTCATTCCTCAGACCCGATATGGCAGAAATTAACAAATTAAAAAAAATCGCAATATAATAAATAAAATATAATTTTTAGCACATAGCACTGCACTCTATGTCGCATGCGGTTATTAGGACGTGGAAAGGACGTTCTTCCACGTCCCAATGTTGCGTACTATGCGGGTATATCAAACAAGTATATCGTTTCCTTTTTGAATTTGTATTGGAAATTTTGTATTAAAATTAACAAACTTTATGGTCACATACTGTTATTTTTATAAACATTTGATTTTGAAGCTATTCAAGTATTTTTTCTCCGAATTATTTATGTTTTTGAATATTTAGAAGTTAAGTTTATGTTTGGAGATATCTTAGAGAGCTTAAACCGAGTAAAATTCGTGAGATTAAAACGCTTCTTAGTAATACAAATCATTCAAATAGCACGATAATTATATTTAATCTACTGTATTTCTAATGTTTCAAAAAAAAATCAGTTGATAAATTTTTAAACTGGATCTAATGAATTGGCAGACGACTGTAATTATCATTTATTAATTCAAACCACAGAGAGAATGTTCCATCATCCGTGAATCGAATCCAAGTCGATTCATTAATATATTTAAAAAATGTATTTATTTATTAAATACTTTAAAAAAAATTCATGATTCATTTATAATAGTTTCTTATTTAAATACTATATAATTTAAGATAAAAACAGATAATAAGTAAATTTTTTGGCAATTAACCTAACAGTTTTTTATATTTAGATCCCACGCTTTTGCATTCCAGCCACTCGAGGTCAGGAATTTATGAATATTATGTTGTTATCTTGACCCTATTATTAATTAATTATACCATTCTAGTATTGATATTCGAATGATTCTTAGTTTGAATGATAAATCATTTTGGCTGGAAAGAGATGAATATAGGTTATTATAGAATTCTATAATTGGCAAGTTGACTAGCTGGTAAAGCGCCTAAAACCCCCTTAAGCCATTATCTTAAGTCATTGCCTCTCAAGGTACCCGGCCATACAGAAACAGGTTTATTTTTAACCAAACCGTTGTGAAAAAAGGAGTTTTCACGCCTTTAATAAAACAAAAATCCATAAAGGGATATACATTTAATTGAAAAATATTCAAATTACCTCCGTCTGCACACGTTATATCCATTAAAATAACGTTCGGGATTTTTTTCAAGATTGAATGGAGCCGTTTTAGGACGCGAATCATATTTCAAATCATCATCTCCTTGGATACTTGACTTTTCGGATGTTGAATTTTCTTGTTCTTGTTCTATTACTGTTTCATTAATCGGATCAGATTTATTTCCATCTTCTTCTTCAGGTTCTTCTTCTTTTAGAGACTCTTCGGATTCAGGTAATGAAAGAAAAGGTTCGTCTGGAGGTTGAGTAACAGGCTCAGGTTCGTTTTCTGAATCTGATATAGGATCAGGATCTGGTAGAGTTGTCAATTGAACGGGTGGTTCATAAATCGACGTCATTCGAACGTTTTATGTTAATTCCTTAAAGCAAAAGGAAATAATAAAAGAATGAGTCAGATATATCTAGGAAATATTTACGAAATATTAATTCAAAATTATAATTCATTTTAGATTCGTGCGTTAAAATCTCTAACTAATCGGAATAATCGTAAAGGCGTTTTCCTTTTTCATCAACTTGTTTGTTTACTATATACTAACTTTGAAGGTGAACACGCCTTCTACAGTTGTTTTAAACATCTTTTTTTTTTTATATATATAAAATATTTTTAGACAAAATTTAGAAATTATTATGACGAAAAAGAGGAAAGGGGATTGGACGATACCAACACATGAGGTGGGATGTAAAAGAAAATAAAAAGAAGGTCGGCCACTTCCTCTAATTGTGTTTTCTTAAAAAGAACTCAAACAAGGTCCTGTATACTTTGCTCAAGTCTGAATAAATAGAGTTGATGATGAGTCATTCGCAGAAAGAAACAAGGCCGAGACGTATTACGAAAGATTTGATATAGTCTTCTAATGATAATTAATTACTTCATTTTGATTAAAAAAAAAAATAGTATTTCTTAGAAAATTAATCAAATATTCAAATTTTGAATTATATTTTAATTAAATTATAATAGTAGTCTGAATAAAAAAAAAAAAAATTAGAATACTATTTTTTTTCTATTTAAAGGTGAAGGGACTGCGTTAAGTAAATAGCGTTGGGTGCTTTATAAATAATTTTGAGATGTTTTGGGTTATATGATTTTTTTAAAATAGAGAGTGAACGTATTGTGTCTAAACATTTAGACACTTAAATATAATTTGATCAATTCTGACTTAATATAGTAGTAAACCTTGTCAAAAAAGTGTAAAAATAGAATATTATTATGGTGAATCAGGAAAATAGTTGTAAAGAAACCGCAATGAAAATTCATTCATCAGTGATTATGTCTCGGCTCGTATTCTTTCTTTCTCCAGGACACAAAGGAATTTGTGGTTTTCTCTTTTTCCCAGTGGAATGTTTTTTTTTTTTTTAATTTCTTTAAGGTCTTTTTCGGCATATGAGGTCATTTAGACCCCGTTCCTATTTATTTCAATTGATTGGTATCCAATTCAATTGAATAAATTTCTTGCTTGGGACGCAAGAGCGGATCCAGGGAATTTTTCGGGGAGGGGGTAATCTGGTGTGACTGGTCGCACAGCACACACAATTTTTTCTTACTTTCGGTAATTTAAAGCTGCATCCTGTACTTGTTTAACAGAATATATATACAAATCAAATTTGTAAGTATTAATTTTTAAAATTTTATATTAAAAATAAAATTTAACATTTTTCTCAAATCTCGGGAAGGGGAGTAATTACCCCCTTATCCCCCACACCCTTGTTTCTGCCCATTGCTGGGACGGGATGTGAACCCTTGATCTTTGGCATCAGAAGCTTCTCGGAAATTTGGTATCTACTCTAAAAAATATATGTGTCCTGAAGAAAGTGAATCGAAATCTGTAGGCCCAGTCACTGTTGAATGAAATTTTTTTCTCTAAAAATATTTTCTTTTTTATTTCCTGTTTTCCTGAATCTTATAGTAGAGGATCCAAGACTATTTATTGCTCTAAGCTTTTAATACATTTGTATTAATACTCTTATTTATTTATTTTTAATAATATACCTATTGTTTTATTGTAAATATTAAATAGTTGGAAATCGTCATCAAAAAATAATAAAGATGTCACGTCATTTTAAAAAATTTCCAAATATCGAGGTTGAGGGATTAACATAATATAATTCATAAATAACTTCTCTAGTGCCAAAAAATATTTTGCTAATTATTTCACATAATTATTTTTCATAAATATAAAAGTTTAATTAAGAGAAAATTTTGTGTGTAAGAATAGTTTTTTTTTTTTTTTTTTTTTATACAGTATTTAAAATTTTTAGGCAACTTAATTAAAATAAATTAGATAAAGAATAAAGAAAATTTAAAATGTGTTATAATTAAAAAAAAAAAAAAAAAACTTTCGAATATAACAAAGATTGCTTTTATTGATTATGTATTTAAAAAAATAGAAGATTAAAATTACCTTATTTTTATGGATATATATTAGATGATATTTCCTTAAATTCACCTCCACAAAAGCACGTTAAACAAAGATTAAATTTGTCCAATTTCTTAGCCAACATGTATGGAGAAGTTACAGGTAAGTGAATTGAAAAAGTCAAGAAAATATCGACCAGCCAGCACTCGTAGTGGCTGGTACTTAGGAAGTGTTTATTTATTTCGTCTTATTTTGAATTTCGATCGTGTTCCCTTGCCGCTAGGCAACCAGGCGCTCAGAGCCCCTTGGATTCAAAATAAATCATAGCAAGCCATAAAGAGAATCAATCCATCGTTATTCGATTTAATAGGATTTCATCTCGAGAAATTATGGTGCTGTAATAAATTAATAATTCTAATGTCGTATCGCCTTGAGAAATCTTTTTTTGACATTGTTATGAGTTAGATAAAGAATTTACTTTTGTTTGAATTAAGTCAGACAGAGAAATTTAATTAGAAAATTTTATTACGATATTAAAACTAATGTTTCATATTATCTATTGAGACGAATTATAAGAAAAAATATTTTACCGACGTGTTTGTTATACATTCAAATTTCTTGTCAATTCGTGGCATTTGGGTTATTTTTAATTTCAATAATAATAAATTTTAATTCATTCAACTTTTGAATTTGTGAAAAAAATACCCCCCCACAACATTAATTCCGTAACGCCTAGCCCGTGGCTGTAGAGTTCTTGGCTCTTTCCCATTCCGTCTCATGCGACATAAATTTATTTCAATTCAATTGAAAAATAATATTTAGATTTAGCAACTAGATATGCCTGACTTTCTGTAACAATCAATCAAAAAAAATATAATTGAGAATAGTTATGGGGCTAAAGCAAAGGCCTTTAAGTATTTTAGGCATCTGAGGCCATATAGACTTCAAACAACATTTAATTATGTTTTATTACAATATATATGATCCAGGCACATTTATTTATCTCAAATGGTATTCAATTTATCTAAATAAATATTCATTGGACTGCCTGCGATCTGAATTCGCAATCCTTGGCTTTAAGATTATCAATATTGACATTTATCACTATATTTAGCCTTTCAGCCACGGAGGAGGAGGAGGAGGAGGAGGAGGGGGGGGGGGGAGGGGGGTAAAGCAAAGGTTCTCAACCTTTTCTCATAGAAAGAATATTAAAAAATCTCTGTATAAAAAATTTGGCGGAGGCGGATAAATCTATATTTGATTAAATGAAATCAGCATATCTGAATATTGGAAAGGATAAATATTATCCTTCAATCATCACAATGATGTTAAAATAATTTTATTAAAGCAAATTAATACTTTGATTCGTTAAACTGCTTATTTAAGAAAAGAAGCCCTCATTAAGTCCTTCTTCTTCTTTGCCTTTATAATTCCCGCGGTCCGGGGTCGGCAATAAAGGGACTGGCGGAATGGGTTTTTTTGCGACTGGAATAAATAGAACAGGCCGGCCCGTCTCTAGGTCTGACGCCTGGTGAAAATATAGAAGGAAGGAAAAGACATTTAAAGAATAGAAGCACTGCCAGTCCCAGCTCGGGTAGCTCGTGGTCGCCATCCACGTACCCACAAGATGTGGGCCCCTGAGCACTCCCCTCATTAACTCCTTATTTATATTTATATTCCTATTTTACGCAAGAAACAATAATACATGGATAGTTGGAGAAATTTGAAGTTTTTCTTTTTAAATAATACGTTCATAACTCATAATTTATTTTTTTTTTATAACGTTTTAAGAAAGAAATATATCTTATGTAAGCGAGGTGAATAGCTGAATCAATATGTAGAAGGATGAGTAAAAAGGCCAAGCAGCTATTATTATTTCTTTATTGGTATTAAACCCACAGCGACGTTTCGGTCGATTATGCGACCATCTTCATGGCTATAATGGAGTATACAGAGACACAACATCAATAGGTTATACAAAAAAAAAAAAAAAAATTTAAATCAAGACATTAAAATAGAGTAGAGGTACTTATATTATACTCTATTTTAATGTCTTGATTTAAATTTTTTTTTTTTTTTGTATAACCTATTGATGTTGTGTCTCTGTATACTCCATTATAGCCATGAAGATGGTCGCATAGTCGACCGAAACGTCGCTGTGGGTTTAATACCAATAAAGAAATAATAATAGCTGTTTGGCCTTTTTACTCATTCTTCTAGAAATATATCTGTCTCTAAATATTCTTTGATTAATAATTAAATAAGCAAGATATTTCCAGAATGAATTCTATTCTAGTAAGATTCTACTCGTATTATCGCCATTGAATAAAAAAAAGCCTCAAAGAGACTAAAGCACAAACCCAAAGGGCAGGTCTATTAATAATATTAAGCAGGATCTGGAATCGCTGTTTGTATAATCAATAGGGACTGACTTGAGCTCATACATAAATCGAAGGAATGATTCTGTTCCTTTGAAATAAGATATTAGCATAAGAATACATGGTATAAAGAAGAAGCTCGTCTGTCTAAGTATAAGAAAAAACTATATCACAGCTTTAGATAAAGAAATACAAAATAAAGAGAGCCGAGTTAAAATTAATTTTTTGTTAGAAGTTATTTTATTCTCCTCCTCTGTCCTCGCCTTATTCCCGCAATGCGGGGTCGGCGGACCTCACTTTTTTCCTCCAACCCTATCATAGGAGGATCAAATAGGACAGGCCGGCCCGTCAGACGGTCTGACGCCTGTTGAAAAAAGGAAGGAAGAAACAGACATACAAAGAACTGAAGAACTGTCTGTCCCAGCTCGGGCAGCTCGTGGTCGCCATCCACGTACCCACAAGATGTGGGCCCCTGAGCTAAGAAGTTATTTTATTCTATTCTTTAGAATATCTTTTGCTTTGTATAATTTTTTTTTTTTCAATATAATAAATATTATAGGCGTATGTAATAAATTTACTACTATTATTTTTTTTTTAACATCTACTAGTTAGTTCATTATTTAAATTAATTAGATGGATTTGAAATGGAAACGAGCCCATGAGTTTTAGAAGTGAATCGAGACCTCTACTTATATTAATTCAAATAAATTATTCGTCATATTGTTCAATAATACCAAGCCTCATTTGTTGAAAATTAATAATTGCTTAATACCGAGGCAATAGCACCGAGTTAGAGGACTTGCTTTTTTGTGTTAGGGGTCAGGGGTTTGTATCCCATCCCATGAAACAAAATTTATTTCAATTGAATTGACTGTGAATCAATTGAAATAAATAGTCATGGTCTGAATGGGCTTCGATGCTGTAATCAATCTTATATAAAAATATCACAGAGGTAGAGATGTCGCTTTTTGTTTTATAGATCACAGAATCGCTATTCGTCCTGAGCGACTATGATTTATTCATATTATATTGGCTATCAATTAATTTAAATAAGGAAGGGTTCTAAATAGTTTCGGATGCCAAATAACATAAGAAAAACCGATATTGTCATCTTAAAGGCGGAGAGAGTTGGTTTTTTTTTTTTGCCTTAAAGAAGAAAGTGGCGCTGGTTTAATTGAATCGACTGACTCTTCGTTTATGACTAGTGATCATTAAGCGGCGTTAATTATCGCCAGGGATAATGCCCTTAGGGTGGATTCGAATGGGGTAATTGGTTTACTCAGATCGCGGCTCGTTTGTCTAATCTATGTGTGGCTGTGAGAGTGTATGTATGTGTCATGTGGAGGTGGCAGATGCTAATTAAACCAGGGAACGACACGCGATTTTGCACTAACATGTCACAAGTCACATTAGAAAAACACATAATATTTCTTCGGTGATCAAGATACTCATCAAGCATGAAATATTTTTAAATTCTTTCACATTTCATTTAACAGGTTTATACACTACCATCAGTTACTATAATGGACTTCGATATCAAGCATGAAAAAATTTCAATTTTAAACCTGTTCACCTACTTTCAGTATTATGATTTTTAAAATAATTAGTTTTGTGATAGTAAAATATTTGCACTCGAATTTTTAGAGAATGTATCTTCTTATTTCATAATAAATGTCGGAAAAAAAAGAAAAATTCACAGGGAGGAGAGCGAATTCTTCTTCCACCTCTACTCAATTTAACCCTTACAATTATATATTTATATTAGTTTTAGTTGAATCTTTTCCTCTATCATTTCCTATTTTTCAATTTTATGAGTATCAAGTTCTGTAGATCCACTAAAAAAGAGTGTCATCCAGTCTCTTAAATAGAATTCATCGCCTTAACTTTTATTATTATTTTATTTTTTTTTTTTTAACATTCACACTTTTTTCTCATACACACTCACACACACATTCACACAGTCTTTTCGGCAACTTAGGCCATTTAAGACTTTTGACGATACCGTTTTGAATAGATATTATTATTTGGGGTTAAGGCGATGAATTCTATTTAAGAGACTGGATGACACTCTTTTTTTAGTGGATCTACAGAACTTGATACTCATAAAATTGAAAAATAGGGGAGTGAATGAGAAAAAAAATTATTTCAAAGATACCTAAATTGCTTATAAAGAAGGGAAATTCCTTCATCTAGTCGTCCGTGATCGCCAAACGGATTCCATTGCTTTATGTTCATAAACATAACCGTATGTGAGATCTCATCACGATTATAAATGAATGAAAAATTGATTGTCTAGTTGAGAGAAAAAGACATCAAAATTTAGAATCAATTGAGGAAGAAATAAATTAAGAATTTTAAGATCAAAATTCTTTAAATAATAAAATAGACCCATAGAGAAATTTCATTTTAGCAATAGGATTTACTTATATTTTTTTTTAAAGAGAAAATTATCTTTGCATAATTTTACGAGTATCAAGTATTGTAGGCTACCTGTTGTAATAAAAATTATAATTCAGTATATTATGTATACTACTAAAATAGGTTTAGATTATATTTTAATGACAACAAGTAAGAAAATTAATTTAATGACATGTAAGAAAATTAAAACTTATATAGTTGACCTACCTCCCTTTAGAAATAATTATTTTATTTTTCAACATGATAAGAAAAAATTAAAATAATATATAAAATAATTTATAAATAATTACTCAATAGGACTACAAAATTAACTAATTTCGATAAATATTTAGAAAAATACAAAAAATCATTATTAAATTAAAATTATAATAATCTTATTAATATTTATTAGAAAAAAAATAAGCGAGTAATGGCATTTTTAAAGTATCTTAATTTATAGATCTCTATGAATTAATCATTTGGGTTATATTTAGTAGGGGCTCAATAAATGCAAATACAGTAATTTAAAAATAGATGTGGCTTATCAATGTTTAATGATAAAAAATGAAAGTTGTTATAGAGTTATAAATGAAGGAAATACGTGTTAATTATTATATATAATTAAATTTTTTTTCTATATTATTAATTATTATTTTTATTGAATTTTGGGTTTTGGGTTCATGAATTATAAAATGCTATAAAATAAAATAAATATAACGAATTCTCTAAAGGTTGAACCGAAAAGTTGGGTACCAAATATTATTTAAGAAGTTATCAACTTTAAAGTGGCCTCTTGTTTTTACTCAATCGGAATAAAAAAGAACAATAAGAACCAAAAGAGTTTCTTTCTTAATTAGTTTTTGACGATAGAGAAAATGAAATTTATACCAATTAACTGGGGATGACTGGAGAAGAAGTTTTTATGCTGGATGGGGGGAGGGGGAAAAGTTACTTACTACATTTGTGATGAAAAAAGAAAAGAAATTTAGAGAAGGGAGGCTCGTTAATAAATATGAGATTCGATAAGATATGGTCATATAAATGGTAAATTAATTATAAATAGATATTTCTTTTACGAGATTTGATATTGAAAACTATATTTTTATTTTATTTTTATTTTTTTTTGCCTTTTAGGATATGCTCTAGACAAGGATTAGTTAATTAGCTAGAAATCTGAAAGCAGGAGCTAGAAATACGAAATGATATAGCTTCACTGGGTAGATGGATATGGCCAGAGATCGGTTGGGTTTGAGGTGTGAGTACACGAAAGCACCTCGATTAAATAAACGAGGATCCTGGCAGGAATTTAAAATAATAATAAAAATCTTTCTTAAAAATAAGTTGTGACGTCATTATTAATTTATTTTTAGCATAATTAATCATAATTTTATAATTAATATGCTGTATTTTTTATATTAATGTTTTTTTATGTATATTAATATTTTATGTGATATTTTATAGGAATAATGCTTTTAGTTAAAAAGATTTATTCTTTCAGTTAATGATAATAGCCACGCTTTTAATAAATTAATTAAAATTAGAGGATTTCCCAGTAGAGTTGAATGGCAATAAAAAGTGAATCGTGAAATGGCTAAATGGACCAAATAAGGATATCCCGAAATATGATCATTCTATTGATCTATTATTTTATTAGGAAACATTTAGGATCAAAGACTACTGGAACCGATCTTGGCAATAAAAAAATTTATCAAAATGTGGGGGAGTAACGGTGGCCTAAGGCACCGCTACGCACACCAGTAGCTTCTTGAGCACACTAATTGTATCAAATCCCGCTTGACCAACCAACAAACGGAAGGGCCAAACAAAATCAGATACTTTATTTTTTTTTTAAGAAATAAATTTTTTTCTTTATTCGAAGAAAAAGAAATTATTAGTGCAGATCTATCCAGCCAGAAAAAGATTTAAAAAGGTGAGGCTTTTCTTGCGTGAAATTTAATGATTTATATATAGAGATCTTAGTATATTAAAAGAAAATATAAAATAAAAAGAAATTGATATCTCAAAGAAAGACAGTCACATTTGTCAGTATAGCGACACAAAGAAATTGATTATCTAGTAATTGTTGTATTCAATAGCTATATTATAAACAAAAAAGAGAGCTAAAAGTCAATAATAAAAAAAAGACATTACTAATGCTAGATATAAAGTTATATAAATAAATTTGAAAAATATATGTCAAATATTATTTAAATAATATAATAAACTAAACAATTATTTTATTGATAATTAAGATTGCTATTACTCTATAATAAAAACGTGTAATTGATTCTAAAGAATTAAATCCGTAAAAAGATGAGGTGCGTATCGAGAACGCCTGAACGATAGGCAGCCAGCATTACAAGCAAGTAAATATGAAAGCATAAATAAACGGCGGTTGAGGAAATGAATGAATCATAATCCTTTTGATTTCAATTCCTTTCGATATGGTAATAATTTAAGTATTAAATTAATTATAAATAGATGCTTCTTTTACGAGTCTTGATATTTTTGGCCATATTGACCTCGAAACGATTTCCATAAAAACCATTTCAAGGTTTATCAAGATAGCAGAGGACATAAAAGGGATTCGCAAAGAGAGCCTAAAATCAATTACAAAATACCTTTTAATCTAATCGGCATTTCACCCATTTAAGCTTATAATTATATCAAGAGTAAGAAATGAAATAGGTGAGTGGAAAGGCGTGTAATTAAATTTAAAAAGTTGTAATTTTCACTAGCTGGATATATTAGAATTACGTGTCTGAGTAAAGATAATGAAGAAAATTTCGTGCCTTAAAGCATTAAATTCAGTTTCTATTTGATAAGTAGCAGTTCTTATGAGTTTTATATTTCAAATTGAATTAATAAAGCAAAAGCGACAAATAGAAAAAAAAAAAAGATTTTATGAAGGAGTTACAAATTTAATAAAATTAAGAAAATTTTCTTTAAAATTTATGCATTACATATACAAATAAGTAATATTTTTAACTTGAAAAATTAATTAAAAATTAATTTATGGATTACAAAAAAAAAAAATTAAAAGATATTAATATTTTCAAAATTTACAAAAAAAATTAAATTCGTATTATAAATAAAAACGCTAGAGGCATAACCAATATATTAACCGCTATGAATTATTTATGAATATTTATAGCTTTATTAATAAATAGGGGATGAGAAAAAAAGTAAAAATTGTTGCTTTTGGTAAATAATTAATCTTTTAAATAATTTTATATTCAAAAAAAAAATTTTATTTCACCTTGAAGATATTTTTTATTCGCATCAATGTCAAGTATCAAAGAAATGATTGCAATTTTGACCTTGAAAAGATTTCGGTGAACGCTAATCGAGCGAAAATTATTTATTTATTTATTGTCATCCTAGACCATAGCGAATTAGAAGGAGCGTAAACCGGAAACTGGCAATGCAACATGCAAATGAGCCAATTAGAGTCACGAACAAATATATATTTACTTATACAATGGATATATGATAAGTAATCAATCCCTTCAGAGGTGGCTCTAATTTAAATTCTAAAGAACAACCTAATAATCTTAAAAGGTTTTTTTTTTTTTATAATCTAATAAGATCAATTTAAATTAGAGCAATGGTGCGTATCAAATTAAAAAAGTATATTTCTGTCTAAAAAAAAAGTCGTTCTATTGATTAAGAATTTTTTAAAAATGATTTGGGGCAATGATTACTCCCTCACTAAGTTAATTATGAAATACCACGATTAGAAAAAACACGAAAAAATAATTTTTTTATTAATTATTTAATATATAGCAGTGGTTCTCAAACTGCAAGATGCAGCTCCCCAAACCAAAAACCTCTGGGATATAAATTTACAAATAAATAAAACAATGGCGGGACTAAAATATTTTTTTTTTTTCAGCAGGCGAGTGTGATTAGAGAAATCTAAAAATTGTTGTTTTAATTTGGAATTTTATTTATTTTTTGTAAATTGGTTTTTATGGTTGTCCCAATCCTAGAAAATATTTCAAAGCAAATTAAGAAAAATTTCTCGAATTTGACGCTAAAAAATTTTATAACCGAAATATCTCATTTTTTTTTTAATCATTGTCAAATATGTCCTGCTAAAAATCTCTGAAAATCAGAATCACGCAAAGTAAAATAAAAAAAAGTAAAAAGGAGTTGGATGGAGTGCCGGGTTAGCGAGGTGACCGAATGACCCGGTTACCTACCCCTGGGCTATTTCTTCATTTGCATAGCAATCTTTCTCTTTCTTTCTAATTTGTTGTTGGGGAGATCGAAGAAGAGGTCTTTGCCCTTCTTTAACCACTATTATCAAGGAAGTGGAGTGTTTTGATATCACTACCTAATTTAATAATATTAATAAAAAGGAACCCTTAAAAAATTGAAGAGATTTAATATTATTCAAATTTTGTTTTAAAGAGAAATAAAAGGATTAAGGATATATTAGACAAAAATATTAATAATTATAATAGTCATTTATTTTATTAAAGAAGCAGTAAATTTAATCAATTTCCAAATACAACCAGATTCGTCAGCGTGTATAGTTGTTTGCGGCCTTTCAGGCGCAATCAGTGGGAAAAAGATTTTTGATTGTTTTAATTAATAATCATTTGTCAGTAAAATACTAAATAATATGTTTTAAGGCGGGGTAAAAAAAAAAAAAAAAAAAATTCAAGACATATTCAGCCAAAAATATTTCTTTTATTATGCCGTTCCAGGCTGACGTTTCGGCCACTGGTCTAGGCCATCTTCAGAGTTAGAGGCGAAAATTTTCCATCTCATTTTCCCCCTAATACTTTCTGCCACAAAGACATATGTTATATTAATAAAGTATTCTGATTTAATTAAAATTAATAAGAGCATTCTTTGTGGTTGTAATCCAAAAGGAATACCCGCTTGATTATTAATTATTTTTAAAGTTGTCTCTTAGTGGTTTTGTGGTTAATAGTATTGACATATTTAATGTTTTACACAAGAACAGTAAGGGAAAAAAATGAAATAACCTGTCACTATCTAAGTCCTCAGCAAATGAATATCTCTAATAAAAATTGGTAATCAATGAAAAATAAGTAAGCCACAAAAGAATAACTTATAAGCTGTGGATTACGAATATAGAGTTGTAATAGATTTCCTGCCGTAAAAAAATTATCCAACAATGCCAATATCTCCTCCTAGAGAAGACTAATATCATCTCTAAGTAGGATGTAATATCACAAAAGGTCTCAAAAGCTCTGGTAACAGTTACTTTAACCTAACCAAAGGGCTACAATAAATTTTATGGAAATTTTTATAACTCATGCTAATAATTACTTGCAATTTATTCTTACGAAATATTGTAAGGGCGGGTTGATAATCAAAGTTCCTTTGTCTCTGTTTAATCATCCATATCTTTCTTTCTTGTAATATTTCCTCTCTTAAAATATTATTAGGCTTATTTTTTTCAGTTGTCAGTCAAATATCAATTCAAAACTGCATTTATATTTATATATACAAATTCGGTCATTTATTTGTTTATTTATTCATTGAAATGAGAGCGAACGGAAGCGTATTTCCATTATCACTTCAAATCTCAATTTGAAATAAGTAATTAATCATAAAAAAAGGACAGATCTCTAAAATGAGTACACATTCATGTTTTCATTTATATCATCATTTACCGTTACGCGTCGAAATTTTATGGAGAGTTAAAGTGCTTTTTAACTTTTCAAATTATGAATAAAGAAAATGAGTAAGTAGTAAACAAAAAAAGTTTCATATACATGTGAAAAATTATTAATCATAATTAATATCAAAAATTTATCATTAGAAAACTACGAGAAAGAGAGAGAAAATTGCAGTTCATTTAGTAAACCAACCGATGATACAAAACGCATTAATTAATGACAGTTTGGATGTGCGTAAAAACGTTTTAATAAATCATCAAGTTAAAAAAAAAAAAAAAAAATATTCAAATAAATAATAATAAATATTTCCACTCGTGCTCGTATAAACAAATTTTAAGGGGGAAAGTTAGCGATACAATCAACTAACTAATCACATTTTTAGGGGTGCTAAATAAATTTATCGTTAAAAAAGAAGAGAACCAATAACTGACTTAAAATAAAATAAGACCACTATCTTAGGGGCAGCAGGGAGAGGGTCGTTTCCACTGACTTGAGGCATCGATTTGTCGGCAGTTTGATTTTTATGAGTAAAAAAGGCATATTTTTACTATTTTCTTATTGAAAAAATAAATTCAATCATCTCCTACAATTGAGAAGTTAGCCCTCTCATGAAAAAATGAGATACAGTATAATAGATTTGGTTAATCTCAATTTTTTTTTTTTTAATTTACATTGAATTTGCAATTTGAGGTAATTGAACACATACTCTTCTTCTTCTTCTGTCCTCACCCCATTCCTGCGATGCGGGGTCGGCGTACCTCACTCTTTTCCCTCCAACCCTATCATGTGTTTTTGCAACTGGAAGAAATAGGACAGACCGGCCCGTCGAGCGGCCTGACACGCCTGTCAAAAAGAGAAAGGAAGAGACAGACATACAAAGAACTGAAGGACTGCCTGTTCCAGCTCGGGCAGCTCGTGGTCGCCATCCACGTACCCACATGATGTGGGCCGCTGAGCGAACATTGAACACATACTACCCTATCTAATTGGAGTAGTAATAATTTATTTTTATTAAATAAATATCTTAATATGTGACCGTCCACATGAAAAGGTACCAAATCTTCACTGAGCTAAATTTTCAGGAGAACCTATTTAAAAAAGATCAAAAAATCGTTTTTTTTTTTTTTTTTTTATTACTGATTCCGATTCTCTAGTTCTTCATCTTATATGATGAAATATTCAATTCATCAGAATCTTATATAAAAAATTTGAAAAAAAAAAAAAAAAAACGATTTTTTGAACTTTTTTAAATAGGTTCTCCTGAAAATTTAGCTCAGTGAAGATTTGGTACCTTTTCATGTGGACGGTCACAACACTAATTTTTCTCAAAACTAGATTTTTTATAACCAAAATTTTAAAGATTCTTATCTTCCATAAAAAAATACAGGCATGCTCAGCAGGATGTGTTCTATACAGAAAGTATAAAAATTCAATTTTGACCCCGGTGAGGATTTGGTACCTTTTCATGTGGACGGTCACATATTCATTTAATTCATTTATACTAGTATTCATTGTCGTTCCTTGAGGAAGAAGGAATCCTTATATCTATACATTTATATAGGCAAAAGGATTCCTTTTCCTCAAGCAATGACTATGAATACGGGTATTATAAAAAAAAAAAAATAGATAAAAAAAATGAATTGTTTATTGAATCAGTAAATAAATCCTTTTTTCACTTGGGATAAAAATTAATATAAAAAAATTAATTTTATTATTTTTTTGTTTAATTCATCAATTTGTCGTCGAAAATTTCAGCTCACACGCAAACAATATAATCAAAAAATAAATAGAAGGTATACTTTTTTTTTTTTTTTTTTAAATAAACTCTTCTTTTATAACCTCCGCAAATGGAGATTGTATAACAAGAACAGGCAAACACGCAATGAAAAAAAAAAAATCTAAAGTAATTTTTTGAGTTATTTTATAAAAGGAAAAATCATCATTTACAGAATCCTTTCATCTATCAACGTCCAGGAAATAAATGAGTTTCGTGGAAAGTTTTCAGGTGCAATTACCTAGATTGTTTAAATCCGCCAATTGATATTCCGCTCTGAATTAAGATATTAATTTCTCTATACAAATTATCTTGTTTATTTATCAACTTTATATGTTAAATTTTTATATTAATAAAATTGATGATAGACATTTTTATTCCATTAAGAGAAAGTATGAAGATTTGTTTCATAGTAGCGGCATAATATTAATATATTAAACTATAAAAAAAAAGATTTAATGAATGTTATAAATGTAAAAATCTGATATATAAAAATAAATTAGATTAACGCCATGAATTCTCATCAGGTAGATATTTATTGAATATTTACCTTGGGAATTTAAATATTAATTAAAGTTCATTCAGTTTTTTAATAAAAAATTTTTGTATTTTTCCGATAAAGGAAAATACAATTAATTTTATGGATATTGTTAAATTCCCTCTATTTTTAAATTAATTGAAAAAAAAAATTGTTTTGAGAATTTTTGATATGAATACAATACTTTATATATATTGAATATATTGGTAAGAGAAAGTAAAAATATTAGATTAAAATTTCGGATTAGAAAAATTGGTTAAAAAAAAAGGGAAAATTGTTTAAGAGTGACTAATGTGTTAAATATTCATTAATCTAGTATTTTTTGAAAAATAATTTAAATTACTCTTAATGGATAAAATATCTTCTAAATAGTGCACCTAAATGTTATTATGTCAATTAAATATTCAGAAGTGTAGAGATAAATCATTTGTGACTAAACTTTCTCTGCAAGTTTATTTTAATTTAGCCTAATCAATTTCTTGACTTTTTCGACAGGAAAAAACCTATTAATCTCTTTTTTTATAAATATCAAAAAAAAAGAGAAAAAAAGGATGTGTTTGAGAAAAAGTAGATTTATAAATACCATTGAGAAATAAATTTTATAGTTAAATATGGGCAGGGAAAAAAGTATGGCTGTTAGGATGACCCTTGGCCTTTAAAGTGCTGGGTGGGATGCTGGGCTGCAGCATCAGCATCCCGGTGATCCCGGTCCCTTTAACCGACCGACCGACCTAGAGGAGGCCGGATCGATCCGGGAGCGGCCAATTCCCGGGATCGAGTCCCGATTCCCGAATAACTGCAGCGGCCTTGAAGGGCAAAAATGGCGCCCGTCACCGCAACCAAAATTTAGAGAGATAATATTAATTAATTTAGTATTATCTCCTATATCATTTGTATCATGATCTAAACCGTTATGCCTGGATAGATTCTCGCCCTGCTTCTGAGTGAGTTGGATTTTTGCCACTTGATCCTTTGAAATTTTACTTTTAAGAAGGTGTGACTGGTTTCACAGCACACAATTTTTTCTTACTTTCGGTAATTTAAAGGTGCATTTTGTATTTGTTGGCCAGAATATATAAACAAATCAAATTTTTAAGTATTGATTTTAAATTTTATAGGTCTATTAAAAATAAAAATTAATTCCCAAAAAAAAAAATATTTTTCTCAAATTTTGGGGGGAGGGGGGAATTACTCTCTTTACCCTTGCATCCGCCCTTGTAGGGGAAATTTTTTTTTTTTTTTTTTTTGAGTTTTCAATGTTGAACCCTCAAATTCTCAGAAAGTAGAGCTCAATATATTTGGAATCGGAGAGGCATTAAAGGAGGTAAGGGCAATTGGCTTAAAAATAAATTATTATATCGAAAAAAACTGAAGAAGTACATCAGTAAAGTACTGGTACCTTTTGGCCGATTTTGAGTAAAAGCTTATTTTCACGCGTCAGGAGGGGGGGGGGTAACTTAAATATAAAATTTAAACCTCCTAGCTTAATTCCTTCATGGTTTAAATTGAACATTCACCCACACAGACAGACCATGTTGCGAAAACACTTTTTTGGACTCAGGGAAAACATGTATATCCATAATAATCCCGACATCGAATTTTTGACATGAAACCAATACTTTCTCTCTATATATATTAATATATATAGGTAAGAGAAAGTAAAAAGAGATCATTGGTAATCTTTACAAAAAATACTTATTAAATATGTACAAATATTAACTTTCAAGAGCATCTATGGGCAATGGCGGTCCTAGCCTTACATTTTGGGGGGGGGTCACTTTTTTTTTTTTTATAGTATAAATAAATGGGCCTGGACCCCAATAAAATATATTAATCAAATATGAGTATCGTTTAAGTCTTAAATGGCCTAAGTTGCCGAAAAGACTGTGAATGGGAGAGTGAGTGGGAAAAAAGTGTGTGTTAAAAAAAAAAAAAGATTTTGGGGGGGGGTCACGACCCCCTGACCCCCCTCTGGGACCGCCCTTGTCTATGGGTATAAATTAAAATAAAAAAAATAGGTAGCTACAGCCTATTTCCCATTCGAAAAAACGTGTATAAATAAATACAGTAAATAATAGATTTTACTCTGATAAATTGACTTAATTTAAGGTTGTTCGGACATTAAAGCACTTTCCTTGATTAAAAGCTAATTTTTTAATATGTTATTAATCACTATCAAATACGTATAAAATAAAATTTTGAAGCAGATCTGACACAGGGTTATCGTGTAATTAATTTTTAAAAAATTGAAATTTAACATGTAGCCTATGGGGAATAACGACGAAACGCACACATATCGAATTATATAGCCACCTCTGCAATAGATACAAAAACAAAAAAACTTACATTTTATTAATTCACTTCCGAGGAATATGTTAAAAATAAAATCAAAAGTTTCTGCCGACCGCTTTTAAAGATATTTTAACAAGAAAGTCAAAAATTCTCCAAAATGACAGTCGCTAATATTTAAAAATAATGAATTCTCGAGAGTCAGACCAGCCTGGCAACGTCGCATAACATAAGTGTCTTATCTCTATGTCAGATACATTTTTTTTTCAATTTTACAATATTTTTTCTCGCAAATCGTCCATTGTGTTTAAACTGATTTGCATTAAACATTGTAATATATTAAATAAAATAAAATTTAAGGCGTTTAAGATTTAAAATAGATAGTTGATGAATGCAATGTTGCCAGTTCTATATTACGTGAAATACTGCTCGAGTCGAAAGTCATTCATTTATTATTTTTGGTAATTAAATTATTAACTTAATCCAATTATAAACTATGATAGGTCACGACTAAATTATAATAAGGAATTTTGGCATTCAAATTTTTAATTTTATTTAAAAAAAATTTAGATTCTATTATGACTTACGATGTACTATCCGAACAACCTTAATTATTATAAATCTTTTTAATCATTTCAACTAAATATTTTTCGGTTGAATGCTTTTGGTTTTAAGTTCTTATCGAACATTCACATGTCAACAGCTCATTGAGTTCTTTCAATACTGTTGATAAGAGCGCCCCACTTGCCCATCCAGAGGGCTGAAAGACGTGAATTCCAGACTTTGGTGCACCTCCGAGACATCGTTAGCAAGTAAAGGCATCGATCCCCTACTTTGTCTATCTTTAATAGCCTATAATTATAGGAACCAGAAATAAATTCTTAAATAAAAATATTATAAAAAAAAAAACATTTTTTTAAAAATTATTTCGATTAACAATAAAATATCTTCACAATATTGGCTTCTAAATATTTTTGTTAAAGAGAAACAAAAATATAAATACGTATCAACATAGAACTGGGAGACATTTCATCCTCCCCGCTGTCTATTTGTTTGTAAAGAATTCTCTCCAGACATTTCGTCGCCATGTTGTTTAAATATAAATTTAGAATACAGATGCCATCTGTAAGGAATCCTTTTTTTTTTTGAGCACCAATTAATAAGAGCAGTCATTGTGGTTGATATCCGGGTATACCGAAAGGAATCCCCTCTTGCTTGCTAATTTTTTACGCTTCTGATTAGCAAAAATGGGTGATAGAATCTAAAAAGATGTGGGCACTCAATTGGAACTTGAAGTTTAATGATCATTTAAAAAATTGTGTGTGTATGTAAAAAAAAAAACCTCCGGGTTCCGTTAGTTAGTTTTGGAATAAAAGAGAACAAAAAAAAAAAAAAAAAAAAGGTTTATAAAAGCATCAATCAAAGGTAATAACAATGATAAAGGCTGTAAGATTTTATAAAATTGGTAATCTCATTAAATTGTATATAACTTAATGATGGTGGCGAGTTAAAGTAAAAAAATTTAACCCAATTTGATCTTGAAATGAAATTCCATTTGAAGAATTTTTTTTTTTTTTTTTTTTTTTTTTTGGAAAACAAAACAAAACGTGTTCGAAGGTAGCAGATTCGTAATACACTCTTTATAAGAATTTTATTATTAAATAATTTATTGTAATTGTTATTAAATAAGGAGATGACCCCGGGTGTGGCGTAGTAGGTAGAGTGCCTACCTCCTATACCAAACGTCGCGGGTTCGGACCCAGGCAGTTCGATGATTTTATTTAAGCCATTTGGATACCAGATGGCTTAAATAGAAATGCCTGAACCCTCAATAGATAATATATATTACAACGGTTATCGTCTAAAAGTCTTAAATGGCCTGAGTTGCCGAAAAGACTGTGTGAATGTGTGTGTGAGTGTGAGTGTGAATGAGAAAAAAGTGTGAATGTTTAAAAAAAAAAATAAAATAAGGAGATATAGAGTCCTCGTCTTACGAGTACTCCAGCTTAAGAGCAATTTTTTTTTTTATTTGTTCTCTCAGCTAGGAGTTTATTGAATTGTATTTATTAAATATATCAATGGTAATCGGGGGACGTTCCACACACTGATTTTTCGGGACCAACAACCGAGTTTCTGCAGGGAATGTCATTGCTCCACTGCAAAGATGTTGCTCTACTCTGTTGCAGTGTTAATTTTATTATTTTTTTAATCTTGAGGTTTTATTCATAAATATCTGTTCAATTAAAAGAAATGGCGGCACATGAGAATGTAACGGTCGTTAACAGGAAAAGCTTCTGTATTTAGAGTTATGGAAATAAAGTCAATATAATTTGTCGGGAAACGAACCTCTGACCCCTAGAACAAGCAGCCATATTAGTATGGATATTTAGAAGAAATTAAGCTTTTCTGTTTAGTTTGGCTTAATTATTTAAAAATATTTTTCAACTATAGAGTGACAAAAATTTATAATTATAATCGAATACCAAGGAGAATATTTGAGCACCATTAGTGTCACATTTTTTCACTTTTTTTTAGGATACTTATATTTTATAGACTTAATTTTAATTCCAGGCAAGATTGGATTGGCCCTCTGTTAAACTGTCGGAATATTCAAGATTCTTTTTATTTTTTTTTTTCCTTCAAAAAAAAAAAAATCATTCTTCGATTAGTTGCACTAAAGGAACTCTTAATGCCGCATTATTAGATTTCGCCTCTCATTGGCTAATTCGTGAGGGTATCCCGCTGAAAGGCGTAATCTCCCCTTGAACGACTCTGATTCCAGTTATTGTTTTAAATATAATAGAATCATTAATTAAATCAGTATTCATTATTTTAAAAAAAGTCTACATGTCTAATGCAAATGCATTTCATACTAAATTCACGCAATTGTATTCCTTTATTTTATTTTGTTATCTTAAGCGAAACGCTTAAAAAAAAAAACGTATCGTGAATTTTGTTGACGTTTAATGAAAAAAAATCGCCACATATAATATCAAGATAAACATTTTTTTTTGTGTGTTGAAAGTTGAGAAGATATAAGTTAATAAATATTAATTAACTATAATGATTTGATTGATGGATAGAAAAGCAACACTAATTAACTCACTAATTAATATTTTCTTCCTTTAATTGAGAAAAAATTTGTATAATTTAAACAAACATGAAACATTTCTCAAATATTTTAAATCAAATATTCGAAATATATTTTCTTTTATTATAATTGGGAAAGGTCCGTATTCAAAAACGCTCAAAAATAAATCTTATTATTTTATATATAATTTCTTCAGTCAAAATATTTTTCCACTATTTAATTAACAAAACTATGTGAAATCTTTGGAATCGGAAAAATTTAATTTATTAAAATTTAGAATTTTGAACCTTAGATCCAATGACGATTTGTATAATGAATAATACAATATCTAAAGAATAAAAGAAAAATCAATTAAATATTTTTTAATGCGTAAGAAAAAGTGCACTGTGTTTAGTGTATGGCAATTTAATCGGGAAATCTCGAATGTATACCGTAGATAGAATAATTTAATTCGTGAAAAACAAAAAATCATTGTGTGGTTTTATGAAACCACGATGCAAGTGAAACTTTTTTTTCGGATCGTAGGCGTTTAACTGAAAATTTTCAGAAAATTATTCGATTAAGAGTATTAAAATAGCGTTTTTAATCTTAACAAAGTCTACAGCCACTTCTCATCACTAATAAATTCACTATAAACATTTAATTAACTTACCAAGAGCCTTTTTTTTTCCTTTCCCTACAAGCACGAACTCTCTCGGCAATCTGTCTCTTGCGGCGTAAAATTAATTCATCGTCGGAAATTTCCGCACTATTCTTGTTCGTTTCCTCGACGACCGGTTTATTTGACTCACTAGCTGTATTGTTGTCCATCACGATCAAGTGAACAACAACATTTACATCAATACACGTGTACTATACTAATATTACTATTATATGTTTACTCACATATAAATAATTTTCAAAAATGTAAATATAAAAGTTTCAATTTAAAAAATAAATCCAATTATATTAAGAAATATTTTTTGCATAATAGACCAGGCGCTGGAGGTAGTTGAGTATGCAAAATTTGAGGACCGAATTCTGACAATGGATTTGGGCTAAGAATAGCTCCCAGAATAAGGATCCGGATCTTGCCGGGCGAATTTTTGGTCCAATTTTTTTTTACCCCCACCCCATAGGAAATCAATGGAGTGCATGCTAAGATGATGTGAAGATTTGCAATTATGGTCAAATTCGAGTACTTAAAACCTCAAACAATGAAAAAACTGTCTTGTCAGCAACTGAGGGGATCCTCTAGAGTCCCCTGAGAAGTACTATCTTGCCACCAGTTGTGGTGGTCCCCTCTAACCCCTTCAACTCTTTTCTCTCTCTCTGTTATACATTTAAATATACGGCTTTAACACCATGCCAAATTGTGGGGACCAGCAATTATGTTCATAATCCACTAGCTGGTATCCCAATCAATGAAAAATACTATCTTGCCGCCAGCTGCGGTGGTCCTCTCTAACCCCTTTACCTCTTTTATCTCTCTCTTTGTTATAAATTTAAATATACGGCCTTAACATCATGCCAAATTGTGGGGACCGGCAATTATGTTCATAATCCACTAGCTGGTATCCCAACCAATGAAAAATACTATCTTGCCGCCAACTGCGGTGGTCCTCTCTAACCCCTTTACCTCTTTTATCTCTCTCTTTGTTATAAATTTAAATATACGGCCTTAACATCATGCCAGATTGTGGGGACCGGCAATTATGCTCATAATCCACTAGCTGGTATCACAACCAATGAAAAATACTATCTTGCCGCCAACTGCGGTGGTCCTCTCTAACCCCTTTACCTCTTTTCTCTCTCTTTGTTATAAATTTAAATATACGGCCTTAACATCATGCCAAATTGTGGGGGCCGGCAATTATGTTCATAATCCACTAGCTGGTATCCCAATCAATGAAAAATACTATCTTGCCGCCAACTGCGGTGGTCCCCTTTAACCCCTTCACGTCTTTTATCTCTCTCTGTTATAAATTTAAATATTCGGCCTTAACATCATGCCAAATTGTGGGGACCGGCAATTATGCTCATAATCCACTACCTGGTGCTCCAATCAATGAAAAATCCTATCTTGCCACCAGTTGTGGTGGTCCCCTCTAACCTCTTCACCTCTTTTATCTCCCTTTATTATAAATACACCAGGTAGTAGATTATGAGCATAATTGCCGGTCCCCACAATTTGGCATGGTTTTAAGACAGTAAATCTAAATGTATAATAAAGGGAGAGAAAAGAGGTGAAGGGGTTAAAGGGGACCACCGCAGTTGGCGGTAAGATAGTATTTTTCATTGATTGGGATACCAGGTAGTGGATTATGAACATAATTGCCGGTCCCTACAATTTGGCATGGTGTTAAAGCCGTACATTTAAATTTATAACAAAGAGAGAGAAAAGAGATGAAGGGGTTAGAGGGGACCACCACAACTGGTGGCAAGATAGTATTTTTCATTGATTGGGATACCAGGTAGTGGATTATGAACATAATTGCTGGTCCCCACAATTTGGCATGATGTTAAAGCCGTATATTTAAATTTATAACAGAGAGAGAGAAAAGAGATGAAGGGGTTAGAGAGGACCACCGCAGCTGGCGGCAAGATAGTATTTTTCATTGATTGGGATACCAGCTAGTGGATTATGAACATAATTGCTGGTCCCCACAATTTGGCATGGTGTTAAAGCCGTATATTTAAATGTATAACAGAGAGAGAGAAAAGAGATGAAGGGGTTAGAGGGGACCACCACAACTGGTGGCAAGATAGTACTTCTCAGGGGACTCTAGAGGATCCCCTCAGTTGCTGACAAGACAGTTTTTTCATTGTTTGAGGTTTTAAGTACTCGAATTTGACCATAATTGCAAATCTTCACATCATCTTAGCATGCACTCCATTGATTTCCTATGGGGTGGGGGTAAAAAAAAAAAATTGGACCAAAAATTGGCCCGGCAAGATCCGGATCCTTATTCTGGGAGCTATTCTTAGCCCAAATCCATTGTCAGAATTCGGTCCTCAAATTTTGCATACTCAACTACCTCCAGCGCCCGCTCTATAAATAAAACTTGAAAATATTTCTTAATTCAATATTTTAAAAATTACATTCTATCAATTTAAAAAATTTCTTTTTAAAATCTGAAATCTATTTGACTTGACTTAACATATATTTCCTACAATTTAATATATCTCACTATTATCAGGATTAGGTAGAGCAGGTATAAATTTTATTAAAATCGAGTGAAAGATAAATTTTGTCATTTTAAATTTTATTAAAATCGAGTGAAAGATAAATTTTAGTGGGGGGACGTCCCCCCTGGTAGCGCCAATAGAACTTTCTGAGGTCTGGAATATCATTTTTCAATTAATTAGATCATAGAGAATGGTCATTTTAAATTTTATTAAAATCGAGTGAAAGATAAATTTTAGTGGGGGGACGTCCCCCAAAAGAACTTTCTGAAGTCTGGAATATCATTTTTCAATTAATTAGATCATAGAGAATGGTCATTTTAAATTTTATTACAATCGAGTGAAAGATAAATTTTAGTGGGGGACGTCCCCCCAAAAGAACTTTCTGAAGTCTGGAATATCATTTTTCAATTAATTAGATCATAGAGAATGGTCATTTTAAATTTTATTACAATCGAGTGAAAGATAAATTTTAGTGGGGGGACGTCCCCCCAAAAGAACTTTCTGAAGTCTGGAATATCATTTTTCAATTAATTAGATCATAGAGAATGGTCATTTTAAATTTTATTAAAATATATTGTGATTAAATAAGTATAAATGCCGTAGCGTAGTAAAAAAAAACCTGGTGTGAGTCGCCATGACGTCACAATTAGTGACGTCATGGCTTGTAGCGTCATGGCTTTTTACGTCACCTCGTTACAAAACGACATGCTGATAGAAGAACCAAAAAATTCGTACCGATATAATAAAAGTTTCACTTTAAAAGATTAATTAGTTATAAATAGAAAAATTTTATTTCATTTAGATCACTTAAAATTTCAAAACAGCTATCTTCCTCTTATCTTTATCTTTAATTTATAATCAATTTTAATTGATTAAAATAAATCTAATATGTAACATTTAGTTTTCCTCTATGTCTTTTAATTGAAGAAAATTTCTTCCAATTTGATAAATTAAACTCTTTTTTTTTTACTCTTATATCAAAGAAGTTTCTTAATAAGGGAGAAAGATATTAATTGGATAGATATGTCAAAAGAGAAATAGAAGACGATCTTCATCCCACGAAATTACATTTTGCCTAAATTAACTACTCTCATAAATTAATTGAATTAAATTTTTTGGAAATTCAAAAAAAAAAGTTCTTTCTTTATTTAAGAAGAAGAAATACACCGTATTAATATTAAAACAGGAGAAGAATTAGGCATCTCATAAAAACTGCTAAGCAATTATTTATAAAGTTAATAAAACTCCATACTCGAGCTTAATTAAAATGCAATTCTCTATGGTCATATTTTTAACGAGAGATGTAGTTTTTAAGGGTGCTATTTTAATCGTAGTCATCTACAGTGCTCTGCCGCGTATTACACAATGCATTTTCTATGGCTTTGTTTATGTTTATTTTTACCCAGTCATTTATTATATTTACGATCATAGGAAATTCATTGAACGGTATAATGCACAGCGATGCAATGGAGATGCAGCGACCATATAAACCATAATAATAATCATATACACATTTAATTTATTCAATTGATTGATTTGATTTTTGTTTATAAATACATTTTTTTTTTCTTTTTAATTTATAATTAAATCATCCAACTATTTTAATTTATTTTTACACACTAGCGTACGAATTCATAGTAATCTGATGGAAAAATCAAAAAGTTAAATTTATTCTTCTTCTGTCCTCGCCTTCCCGCGATGCGGGGTCGGCGGACCTAACTTTTCCCTCTAATCCTATCATGTGTTTTTGCGACCGAGGATAGAACAGGCCGGCCCGTCGCACGGTCTGTCGCCTGTTGAAAAGAGGAAGGAAGAGACAGACATACAAAGAACAGGACTGCCTGTCCCAGCTCGGGCAGCTCGTGGTCGCCATCCAGGAACCCACAAGATGTGGGCCCCTGAGCGAAAAAAAAGTTAAATTTATTGACAGAGCACTATTTAATTTATTTGCATATCTATATAATTACAGTTTTGAATGTCAGTACTAACAAGGTCTTTACAATTTCTCTAAATCCTAATTAGGGATGAAATATAATAATAAAAGTTTGTTTTTTTTTAAATCATTTCAAATAATCCATTTGAAGAGTGTAAACGTTTTAGCCATGAGATTTTTTAAAAGTAGTACTTAGTTAATTTTATCTTAATCAAAAAATTGCTTTTTAAACAATAAAAAAAATTAAAATCTCACACGATAAGAGTTTTATTTAATATTTAGATGGATAATCTTAAATGTTTTATAATAAACAAATGAAGTAAAAATGAGTATCATATTAATAATAATATTTTTTTTTATAAATAAATATTAAGGTTAATATGTCTGAGAGGCTACCCGCATGATTTACGTTTTATCAATAATTTACAAGCTCCTTTAGTTCCATTTTTCATCCTGATTGTTTATTCTTTAATTCATTGTTTGAATAAAATTTTCACTATGATCAATACACGTAGCTTGAAACAAAATTGATATTTTTTTTTCCTCTCCCGCTGATAACGAGTTAGAATTATGACAATATTTTTTCCCAATGATATATTAATGTATTAGGGTTGAATGACCGAGCAAGGCTTCGTATACCCTCTCAAAGAAGGGAGTTTTTTTTTTTTTTTATATCAAATTGACATTTTCTTTGAAATCACGCAATTGGTCATTCATTATACGATTCGTCATTTTATTAATTGCATTCTGGTCTTTTCTTTTGTAAACTAGAGTACTCTATTTATTTCAAAGAAATAATATTTTTGAAATTTTTTAAGTACTTACAAGGGGAGTGCATGGCCTTCCCCCTCACCGATTTGAACGAAAATATTTCTTCCGGCCTTCCAAAATGACCCTTCGGATTTGACTATTTTCCATTTGTGTGAGTGTGTATCAAGACAGAGGATAATTATATGATTTCTAGTAAAGTGTATAAACTCAATTTTTTCTCTTTTGCTTTTGCATTTATACGTAATCTCTTCCTTGTCTCCCTCACTGATTAAATTATTTAGACATTAAATGCAGATTAATCCTTTGACAGATTAATCATTTGACAAAAGATTATTGAAATAGATCGATAAGTTGTTAAATAAATTAATCCTTAAATTAAACCAGTTATTTTCATATTAATTTTAATTTAGTCTATATCATTAATCATAAGACATTGATAATCAGTAATCGGGCTTTTATTTAAATATTAATATTTGAAAATCGAATTAAATCGTAATAAAAATCACTAATAAATTTGTATTTCAAATTTATTAAAACATTAAATTAAGATTAGTCACATTCACTTGTTTTTAAAGTAATTAAACCACTCCTTGAATTTATTCCCACTGATTTGTCTGATAATCATAGATCGAGGTTTTTAGGCTATTTGCTACTTTTATTTATTTATTAAATAGCAATATAATAATCTTTAAAAAAAATACCTTAAATGGCATTTTTCAATCATTTTATTTTGAGAACATCCTTATAAATATTAATTTCTTAAAGTAATAAATTTTTAAATTGTTTCCTTTTAAACAAATTCCCAAGGTATATTTAATGTTTTAATTATTAAGAATTTCGTCAAATGTTATAATATTTGTATCTGTTTCTAATAATGTTATTTAAAATGAAAGTGGAACATATAGGACGCGGAACGAAATCAAAGAGAAAGAATTGTTAGTAAAAGCAGTGAACAAATAAATGAATCGCCCATTAGGTCTAAATTATATTTCAGCTTTTTTTTGCATTTCAGGTCATAAAGACACCCTTATTCTTCATAAAACATAGTATTTTAAATTGAATTTGAGAATCCTTGGCGATTGTTGTCCATTTTCATCAGCTTAATTGAAGGATAGTATTTTATTTATATCTATTCTTTTTTACTTTACTCAGACATGATAATTTTCTAGTCTATTGCTTCATTTGACCATTGTGTTTGTAGTAATTGAAAAAATATCCCAATTTGATAAGAAGACTTGAGATAAGGATATAAAAAATCTCGGTGGAGGCAGCATCCTGTCCACCGATAAGAGACTTCCGTCCTTGGGAATAACCTATTACCCACCATAACCTTCTACCCTTTGTTTTACATTAAATATGAATAGGAAGCACCCTCGCGAGGTCAATGACTTATGTCCATTCAACTTGGGGGTGTATACTTGCTTGCTTCGCTCTACTTGCTTTTATGGTTGGCTATTCTCAGCTCTTAACATTCAGTACACATTCTAGTATTAGATATTCTATTTGGTGATGGTTTTAATCCCCAATCGATTTGGAATTGTAATAGCAATTTAACCAGGAAGTGAATTTTTATAATCCAAAGATGTTTCACTAAAATTTATGTTTTGAATATATTATAACATAATAAACTGATGAAAATTAAATATCTAACATTTTACGTTTTCCATGTTAATAGATTTTTTGCCCACGGGTTTGGTGTAGGGGTTAGCGTGCTAACCTCGTATATCAAAAGTCGCGGGTTCGGCCCCCAGGCAGTCCGATGATTTTATTTAAGCCATTTGGATATCAAATAAGAATGCCTGGACCCCCAATATGTATATTAATCAATAACAGATATCGTCAAAGTCTTATATGGCATGAGTTGCCGAAAAGACTGTGTGAGTGTGAGTGTGAATGAGAAAAAAGTGTGTGTTAAAAAAAAAATAGATTTTTGTTTATTTCAAACATTTTTACCAAAACTTTTTCAGGCAATAAGAGGAATGATTTTCACATTTAAATTGATAAATAAATTGACGTAATCTAGGCTATGCCATACCGGTAGAACATTATGCACATTAAGATACAAAAGACAGAAGTTTATTTTAAACAAAAGTGATCAATCACACGCCTTTATTTTACCACTGCTGTGGCTACTGCATAATCCATATATGAATTTAGAATGGGGTTAAGAAGTTCAGACCGGCTAAAGGTTTAACCCCTTATGAGGAATTAAATGCAAGTGGGCTATCAAGTAAAACCAAAGCAAATTTTTGGCTGTTTTAGACCACCTCCAGATTGTCAACAATAATAAGCCCTTGCTAAAGTAAGCATTTTATTTTTTCGGTTCGGCTTTTTTTTTAACAACGACCTTTTTTCGTTTAAATTGTTTACGTAAGAAACTAATCTAAATCTAATCCCTTGTCAGTAAGTAAATAAAAGGGCTACCTCCGATTAGGTAATTCTTGAATGACTAGTCTTTAAGAGTAACTCAGATAAAATTATAAATAATTAATTAAATATTAAAAATTAAAAAATATATTAGAATTAGGACTTTTGCTGGACCATACGTATATAGAAGGAACCGGAGAATAAAACCAGCCGTTAATGGACGCCTCTCACATCAATTTAATTCGTAAATATTTCGACCGGCATCACGCCTGGTCATCATCAGTACAAAAAAAAAATGATCTTTTTAAAAAATATATCTGTTCCTTCAAACACAACTTAAATTTTTCTATTTTTTTAATAAGATTCTGAGGCCTTTTGTTATAAATAATGATAATTCTCTTTTTAAATTAATTTTAGCAAATATATTTGAATAAATCAATGTTTTTCTATAAACATGAGGAGCAGGTGGAGCCAAAAATAAAAAACCTTCGATTTTTTACAAACCACGTTTCGGGTTGAATTTTATTGACTTCAGACTTTCTTCAGACTTTAAAAAATTGTTAAAGTCCCGGAATTGATCGTTTGGTTAATACATGTAAATTTATGAATCATATGCTGGCGATTTAGCCTATCATACTTATTAAGTGAGAATGACTGAAGATGGGTCAATAAAATTAACCCGAAACGTCTTGTTGGAATGTAAAAAAATCGGAGACTTTTTATTTTTGGTTGCACCTGCTCCTTCTCCTGCAAATATATTTGTTTAGAAAAAGAAATAATTATTATTTAAAATTTTACAAAAAATGAAATAGTGAATGATTTTTTGTTGTTAGATATCGAAGATAAAAACGAAAAATTCCAAATAGTATATCTTCTTCCGTAATTCTTTATTAAGAATTTCATTTCAATATTTGCTTGAAGTTAATGAGTTAGAACGAAAAAAGTCCGGAAGAAATCTTCAATAAAAAAAGATTAAACGAACTGAAAAATTCAATAGCTTATGAAAAATATATGATGAGAAATTTCATTTAACAAAATGTTATTCGCTTTTATTTTCTCTTACCTCTATTAAAATAAAATGAAATAAATTATTTTAAGAAGAAATGGGAGAGAGATAAATTTTTATTTATTAATTAATCAGGTAAAAATACTAAAAAGAGAGAACTATTTTTGGTTGTATAAAAAATTTAGTAACATTTATGAAATTAGGTCAACAGTTAAACTAACCTATTTACTAGAAAATGGTTACCATGGTAACAATTTCTCTTATCTTTCCTATGAAGAACAAGAGTAAAGTGTGCTTCAAACAATTTTGGGAGCAAAATGAGCATATAAGTTTTTAAAGAGAATCTAAAAATATTTGATTTTTGAATTTTAATCAAAATCGTTATAGAGAATTTTGAGAAAATCGAAAAAAAAAAAAAAACTGAAAAAGTACATCAGTAAAGTTCTAGTACTCTTTGGCAGATTTTGATTTTGATTTTTCACGCCCCAGGAGGGTATCTAACTTAAATGTAAAATTTCAACCTCCAAGCTCTTTTCTTTCTTGAGATATTTTGTTCATCGACAGACACACACAGACAGACCATGTTGCGAAAACCACTTTTTTGGATTCAGGGAACCTCAAAACGTGTATATTCATAAAAATATCAACATTGAATTTTTGACATGAATCCAATACTTTCTCTCTCTATATATTAAAATACAAAGAGGTAAGAGAAAGTAAAAAGTAAAAATAAAGGGGGGTGATTTTGTTCTTAGATTCTGGTTACTATAGTATGCATTGGTGGTATTGCACGGATGGCCTTAAGATGCTATTGGGTTATGGCTGCTAACCTCCATTAAGGATGATTTGCTCTTATTCTCTATCACAGCGACCTCAATGACAGCCATAACCAGCCACAGTGGCATCTTATCACGGGGACGTGGAGGTCCAGATCGATCTTGGTGATAGGGATAAGAACTACTTAAAGCTAGGTCTAGTGCCGGAATTTCAGACCACAATCACCCCCCAAGAAAATTCTGTAATTATCCATATTTTTATCTTCTTAATAAAAAGAATAAATTCGCTTAACTTTATGTAAGATTAAAATGAATGTTGGAAATTTTTTCTTAATAAAATTGAATTCAATTTAGGACTTGTTCATAGATATATATTTTTACTAAATTATTCAAAAAAAAATATTCATAAGTAAATAACTAAGACTTCAATAAATACTCTGTTTCTTAGAGCACAGTTAAAGCTGCTACTTCATGGTTCAAAGTTCAGTCCAAAGAAATTATTTAGTTATTTTTTATTAGAATGAATTCAAATTTGGTCTAGATCAGAGTTTCCTAAACTTTTAGAAATCGAAGCCCTCTTGGAAGCCAAGACAATATCTCACGGCCCCCTTTTTTTAATTCAGAAGGGAGGGGAGAAGAAAATCATTTTTGGGTGTATAAAAAATTTAGAATTATTTGTGAAATTAGGTCAACAAGTAAACTAAGAATATCATCATTATGAAATATTTTAAATATTTTATGGGTTGATGGGCTGATAAATAATAATTTCATATAGTGGGGGTGCATGATTATTTAAATTAATAAAAGGACAAACTATAGAATAATAAATAATATTTTAAGAAAGAAAGCATAATACTTTGTGTTATTTTGTTTTCTAAATACTAGTTTAATTAAAAATGTAAATAATCTAAGGGATTCAGTGGCGTAGAGAGGGGGGGGGCAAGGGGGTCATGATGCCCCGGGCGCTTCTCACAAAGGGGCGCTAAATGGACCTCAAAACAAAAAATTGCTGGATAATTTTTATTGTTATTATAGGCCTAATTGATTTCTGAAAAATATATTTTAAATGTAGTGCCAGCGTAATATAATAATTCTTGAAAAAAAACTCGCAAAAAACTCGCCGAAAAAAAACGCACCGAAAATTTTCTAGCTGAAAGCAAAAACTCGCCGAAAACAAACTCCCTGAAAATTTTTTTCGCCGAAAACAAACTCGCCGAAAATCTGAAAAGTTCCAAAATAAAATATTTTTAAAAATCTGGTGCGACAGTCACACCAGATTTTTAAAAATATTTTATTTTGGAACCTTCCGGATTTTCGGCGAGTTTGTTTTAGGCTAGATTTTGCTTTCGGCGAGTTATACCGCCCCCATAATAATTTTGTATATTTTACATATAATATTATATGGTTTTCGAATGGGGGGGGGCGCTAAAAAAGGTATTGTGCCCCGGGCGCGAGTTAAGCTCACTACGCCACTGAAGGGATTCTACGATTCTTGAACAGAAAAAAAAAATAAAAAATAAGGGGGGTGATTTGTTCTTAGATTCTGGCAACTAGACATTCACCGGCGGATCCATGCTATGAGACATAGCTTCTAAGCTAAGATGCTATTGGGTTATGGCTGCTAACCTCCATGAAGGATGGTTTGCTCTTATTCTCTATCACTGAACTTAACGACCTCATTGGCAGCCATAACCAGCCACAGTGGCATCTTAGCACGGAGGCGTGGAGGTCCAGATCGATCTTGTGATAGAGGTAAGGGCGGGAGGTCTGGTGCCAGAAGTTCAGTCCAAAATCACCCCCAAGATAGTCTTGTAATTATTTATATATTTATCTTCTTAATAAAAAAATAAATTTATAAACTTTATATGACATTAAAATTAATGTTGAAAATTTTTTTTTTAATAAAATTTAATTTAATTTAGGGTTTTTTTCATAAATATATATTTTTACCAAATTATAAAAAAAAAAAAAAAATATTATTAATAAATAAATAAGACTTCAATAAATGCTCTATTCGTTGGAGTAGGATTAAAGCTGCTACTTCGTGGTCCAAAGATTAGTTTAACAGATTGAAATATAATAACTAATTTTAATTTTAGTCTTTTTGCCATCTTAGACTATTTAGACTTAAATACGATATAGAAGGCCTATTAGAGTCCAGACATATTTATTTTAATTAATTAAAAAATAATGTAAATGGTTTTGTTGCCAAAAAAAAAAAAAAAAATAAATGAAAATAGTTGCTTTTGAAGTTGTGGCTGTGATGTGATTATAGTGGAGAATTGGAGATATCAGCCAAATTGAGATTGTCCAGGTTAATAAAACTCCCAGGATAAGACGTTTCGTCGGCCTGAATTTATTTCTGAAGATGGCCAAATAAATTCAGGCGAAACGTCTTATCCTGGAAGTTTTATTAACCTGGACAATCCCAATTTGGCTGATATCTCCAGTTCTCCACTATAAATGAAAATATAAATTAAGGGCTACTAGATTTTGGTTCTAATCAACTTGCATCACTCACACCACTGTTAAATAACTGACTATATATCAGTAATATTCTATAAAGTATATTCATATTTATTTTAATGTATAAACGCAATCTCAGTTCTTTATGAGAATTTGAGCACCTTTTAATACTTTACGATTCTTTGTCATGAATTGTCTTTTTGCACTGGAATTTCTAGCTGTGAAAGTGAAAATTACACTTAAAATTTACCTTCGTCATTTTAAGTTTTATTACAGCCACTCCCGATTTTGATCTTTTGATTATTGGCTTTGCTTTGATATTGTTTTATTATTGTTTTAATTTTGTTTTATTATTGTATTTTTATTGTTTTAATTTTGTTTTACTATTGTATTCTTATTGTTTTGACTTTGTTTTACTTTTGTATTTTTGTATTTTATTGATTTTATTTTATATTGATATTTTGTAATTTTATATGTATGTATTGTAAGAGATGGCCGAGTAGCCCTACCCTAAATAATAAAAAAAGTTTTGTTAAACTTGAGAGAATGTTTTATAAATGATCTTCTAATATAGAGCTAAATCTTATTTATTATTTGGGTTCAGATGAAATCCAGAAGATGTGATTGATGAGACACCTAAGATGATTTAAAAACTTTTCAGCCGAATAAATAGGAAAAATCAATCTACCTGTTTAGAAATTTAGATTAAAGTCAAATCCTAATGAAAAGTTTAGTTGAAAATCTCATTAAATAAATGTTTCAGAATTCAATAGTACCAAATGCTTTTTTTTTATTATGAATATCAACTCTGTTCAGTTTGAATTTCTAAAGTCATTTATTTTTTATTATAGATAGATAACCTCAAATTCTCACTGAGAGTGGGTAGCCTATATTCCGAAAGCGGGAATTAGGATAAAGTAAAAAAATCAATTATTAGCGAGGCTGAGGTCGTGGTTCTAAAAGGTTGGGGTGGAGGCTGCGGTTCTGCGCCCTGCAGGCGTCAGCCTGCGACTCAGACAAAATCCATACGAACAGTCTCTATCTCTCTCTCTCTCCTCTCTATCAGCAACACGTTTTGAATATAAACACGCGCCAAGGGGGGCCCTCAGGCTTACATCTCCATGGCCTACATTCCAAAGGGTCTTTACGAAGATATCTTCAACGTGAGTGAAAAAAAAAACAAAAGAACTTTAGATAATTATAATCTATTAAAAAATGATACTTCGACCCAATCCTTCTCTCTCTCTCTCTCTTTTCATCTTTAAAAGGTATGTAAATTGGCATGATTTTTGCATTCTAAAAATAAAGGTAATTTAGAATTCTATAAATTGTAAGTAATAATTTTTTTTTGTGTAACTAATTCTAAAAAAAATTCTTAATTAGCAATGTAACTTCAACATGAAACTTTAATTTGTTTGAGACAGGGCAAAAAAGTATTGACTGATATAGATCAACCTGTTCCGTCGAAAAATTTGACGTTTCGGATTCCTATTCAATTCCATAAACGGAAGATAATATTTTTTTAAAACGAGGATTCTTGCCTTGATAAGAATTTTCTTGATATGTTTGAAGGAGTAAGATTATTCAAGGCATGATAATCTAAAAATAAATTTGGCTCTATTACAATCAGTATAAATTAACACAAATAGAATTGTTAGCAATGTCTCCTAATTTTATTAAAATTTATTTAAGATTTAGAATATAGGTCTCATTTGGGTTCAGTGAGTCTCCAGAGAGTTTTTTTTTTTCCGAATTATATTAGTAGATAAATGGCCTAAGATGCCGAGAGGAGGTTAAAAATAGGTTAATCCGAAAGAAAATAAATAACAAATGGAGATTTTCTCATTATTAAAAGAGGTTAAACAGAGGAATTAATATTTTAGATGCTAGTTATCTTCTAAAATTAATCAAAATGAATAATGAATTATGTGCAATTAAAGAGGGAAAAAGAAAGCCAGTATTTATAAAGTAATTGAGGTGTAATTGTTAGAAGAATTAAAATTTGTTATTTTAAAGAATAGAATGACTAGAGAAAAGTGACAAACAATATAGGCCTATTTAAAAAATTCAATTTTTTATCCTAGAGATTTTAAACGAACAAAAAGTGCAGCCCAGTAAGGGATTGAATACAAACGAGAAATCCAAATATTTAAATGAGGAGTAGAAAGGTGACAAATCGTAAATAGATAAAGTTGAAGCCTAAATTTCAAATAGGAGAAAATTCAGACTATGTGACATATAAGAAAGTTTCATTTATTAGAAATACCTTATACCAAAATAGAATGTTTAAATCTATACTCTTTTGAAATGTGGATTTAGATGAATTTTGCATACTTTCTCTGAGAAATCCTAGATTTCTATTATACATAAAAATTTTATTCATTTTTTTATCAGGGTCGTGAATGTGAAAATTTATTATTTAAAATATTTATCACTGTAACTTTTTGATGCCTTCTGATTTTAATTTTTTTCTCCCGGCGTATTTTGATAAATATAAAATAAAAGTGAATTAACAGCACGGTATTTGAAAGATTTCTGATGGACGTTGAAAATTAGTTTATAAAATAATAAATATTTTTATAAATGACGGAAAAATATATAGAAGACAATCTGGTCCATCATAAAACCTGACGTAGATTGAATAGTAGGCTGAGATGAGTAGAGTAAAGGGGTTGGAGAATAGTAACGAGCAAATTTATAGATCCACCTGACGTCCTTTTATTTGGCAGATTTTCGATGCGTAAGACACACATCATCTTCAGTGCCGCGAGGATATAGTAGGTACCTTACGCATCCTTACGCATCGAAATATCTGCCAAATAAAAGGACGTCAGGTGGAGCTATAAATTTGCTGGTTACTATTCTCCAACCCCTTTATAAAACCTGACGTTTCGGATTCCTATTCAGCTCAATAAACCAAGTGATACTCTAAAAAAAAAAATTTGGCTTTATTACAAACATTGTAAATTAAGATAAATCGATTTGGATGTAGACCTTCATTCACTCAAAATAGGTCTCCATATTTATCTGTCAGAGCAAAATATTATCTAATTAGGCATTATCTAATTAAAGGAAATTTTATGAACCTTTGAAATAAAATAGTTAAATTACGTTAAGAGGATAAACACCTGAAATTATAACTAGGTAATTTTTAATTCCCTTTTAAGAATATCTAAAGAAATAATGACGAAAAAATTTTTTATCCAATAAAAAAATTCCTTCCTTCGGCATTACTACTTTGAAGTCGATTATAAAAATTCATTTTTTGCTATCTATTTATTAATTCAAAATAATAAGCATCAAAATGAAAAGATCTTGTTGTGTATATAAAAAATAAAATAAAAACAATTCTAGGATGTGGATAGAAAAGAGAAGAGAGAAAGAGAATGGGAGAAGGTGGGGGAGAGATAAAGAGAGGCAATTGTGTTGTAGTATATTCATCCAAACAAAACACTCTGAAGAAGGCTGTGAAAGCTTATGTCTGATGCCAGTCAAGATAAGAATTCATCTGAGGATATACGATGACAGCGAGTCTGATAGCCCTTAACGAAATAGAAAAAAAAAATAGGTGCTCTGAATGTCGTGAGTTTATATTAAACCAATTATAAAAGAAAACAGAAAAATTTTGAGGAACCTAAAAAAGATTAGTGGCAAAATTAATACCCTTTCGTTTATAAAGGAACAAATTCCAGTGTTATAAAATTCATCTTCACTTTGAAATATGTTAAAATCAAAATCATTTCTCTATTGATCTGTTCTTTGTTAAGTCTCTATAAAATGTTTTTTCCTTCTAAAGAGTGAGCTTGAATTATGACTTAATTTAAAACAACAAATATATCAATGTTATTGCAAAAAAGAAAACTTAAGGAAACGAATAAAAAAATGATATGAATACGAGATTAGAAAGAAATGTAGAATGTGCAAAAAAAATCAGATAACAAAACTAAAAATAAATAAATGCCGAATTGTTTCAAATAATCGTCAAATTGTTTAAATATAATAAATACTATATTTATCCTATATGCTTAATTGAAATTTATTAAAATTAGGTTTTTTTTTTTAATATATAATATTTATCTATTAAAAAAACTGGTGTTGGATAGAATTTCTTATTATAATGTATATTTTATCATTAAATAATTAAAATTTAAAATGAGGGTGGTGAATTATTATTTGCTATATCAATTATATGTCTTCTTAAAACTTGGCTACCAAATCTATTTTATTACTAGCCGTACCAGGCCGACGTTTCGGCCCCATGTCTAGAATATCTTCAAAGCCGGTTGTCGAGAATAATTGAAAATACATTATTAGCGACATACATTCGGATGAACACAGTGCTCAAGAGGATAACGAAGGAATCCTTAAGTTCAGGGAGTTTGTTTTTTAAAATTGTTTACAACGGCCAAGTTTTATCCGTGGAAGTTCTATCCATATATAAAACCGTATATTTCCGGCGGGATAAAACTTGCCAACTCTGATCGTGGAGAAAGTATTAATATATAAATTTTAAATGTTTTTGCAAGAATTCATAAATACTTCTTCATATTTATTAAATGACCGTGATTCGACTCCTAGCGGTAGATATCTTTTACTGCTGTTTGATTTAATAAAAATTAATTATATGAATTATTAAATTGTTATCCTATTTTATATAAATCTCTATAAATAATACTCGGTTGCATAAGAGAAAAAATAATTTATGAGACTTTGGGTTTAATTGTCGTGTTATTTAAAATAATTTGAATGATAGTATGTTTTTGCCTATTATTAGGCTTTAAATACTTATTAAATACAAAAAAAAAAAAAAATCTTGAGAGTAGCTACAAACAAATCAGATCATGAATTTGATAATTAATTTTCTCAAGGAAGTATTTATGAGACTAATAGGAAAAAAAAAGTATAACGCGCCGATTGATTTTTTCCCCCCCTATTTCCAAAACGAGATATATAATAATAAAAAGCAGGTTAATACACGGTTATTTAGAGAATTCTATTCTCATTCCTAAATAGTTATTAAATGTAAATGTTTGAAATTCGTAGTTTTCACACTCTCTTTTCAGTATCAATATGATTTGATCAAATCAATGATGGTTATCTAAATCGAAATTCACCCATTTGCAACTGACAACGATGTTTAAGGAATGTTGAGGCACCTGCAGCCTCTAATCCATCGAATCCGGTTTACTGCTCTAGGGATTGTTCTGGGGGAAAAAAAAATTTGACACTAACGGAATTATCAATTTTTTTTTTTTTTAGAAAAATGGTATTTAATAATTTTTTAGGGAATCTTTCATTTTTTGTAAAGTATTTCATATATATTATATTATTGTTAATTTTTATATCGGTGAAGGAACTGGCTGGTGGCTTTATGCCAATAATTTGTTAATTAAATAAATTAGTTATATATAGATTTTAGTTGAAGTTTTCAAAAAAAAAAAAATTTTTATATTAACGAATAAAATTAGGGTCAAATAAACCTGTGGAAGATCATTAGTAACAAAATATAACAACTCTTAAATGATCTATTTACACATATTAAATAGGTATGACAATTATATGCTACTATATAAAAGATTTTTATGGACCAATACAATTTTGTTCAAATTTTAATCATGTTTAAAAAATTCACATGTATTGCAAGAGGTTTTAAATTTGGAAATAAAAAAATAATTCATATTTTACAAAGGAGTAGGAAAGGGAAAAAAGATTTTAATTTTTCTATTTTCAAAAAATTAAGAAAATTTTTTCTGAATTCGCAAAATAATGATTATTTAAAATATTTTTGGTGTGTTTTCGCTAAAAAAATTTAGGAAATGCGCTTCCGTGTTAGAACCATCTTCAGAGCTGGCGAAAACTCATTATGAAAATGTCATAGGGGATTTTATACATTGTTGAACCAAACTCTTATATAATAAATAATATATATATATATATATATATATATATATATACAGTATGCGATGACCAGGTACATAAAACAAATAGGTACATTTAAAGGAAGTTTATTAAAAAACCAATTTATACCCCCAATAAATAAACATATATTCTTTTAAAATAAAAATTTTATGTACCTGGTCATCGCATACTGTGTATATATTTATTATATAAAAGTTTGGTTCAACAATGTATAAAATCCACTATGATATTTTTCATGACTTTCGCCAGCACTGAAGATGGTTCAAATACGCAACCGAAACGTCAGCCGTGCGGATTAAATAAATAAAGAAAAAATCTTTGCTGCATCTCTCATTTTCTACCCTCTTATTAAATTATCAAATCAATTTTAAATTTAATCATACGTCTATTCACTTGGTTTAAAAATTTATTAAAAATTATTTTTCTCCAATATATTATTTGAATGTTTACGTAAATTTCAGAGATAGATATATTCCATGCATGGTTGAACATCCGACATTGAGGATAACACGTTGTTATGTAGAAACATTTAAAGGAAGTTTATTAAAGTGTAGAAAACCAATTTATAACCCCAATAAATAAACATACGTACACATATTCTTTTAAAATAGTCTCGAACGTTGCATAATATAACTGTAAATAGCTATTGGAAATCTTTTCGAAACCTTCACCTTGATTCCTTCGATTCTTCTTACTTCGTGACCTATCGTTCTTCCTCTCGCCTTAGAGATCGGAGAGAGAGAGAGATAATCGAGATTTTACACGTTTGAATCTTTTATTGTGGTCTAACGAAAAAAACGAAAACAAGATCTGATTTGAAGAAGATAAAACGACCAAAATATCTGGGTCAGCATTACCTATCATTAATTAAAGGCGCATATTGAGGCTGACATTACAATGTGTTTGTTGGTGTAACAAATATATTTAATCATTCAATCAAAACGAAAAAAAATTTGAAATTCTGGGTATGAATTTGATTGATTGTTTGGTGGTATAGATATCAGGATATCAGGATGTGAAAATCTACTTAACGCTTAGACATTTGGCCATCAGTCTTATATTAGGGATAAAATTTCTGGAAATCCAAGACTGGCCAGACTAAAATAATATTTAGAAAATTTGAAAAAAAAAATCTGGTATGACTGGTAGCACAGCACACTGTTCTGCGCTTGTCACACCAGATTTTTTTTGTGTCGAGATATATTTAGTTTCCGCCGATATATTAAAATTCAAGATGTAAAATTTATAATCATGGGAAAATATTTATATTTTGTTACCATGGCAACCAGTTATCCTATCTTTCCTATGGGTCGTTTTGATAACTTACCTACCCCAGCATTAAAATAGCATCCCTATGGGGAAATACATGGTGTGTGTCCTTCAGCTATTTTAATGCTGAAGAACACACACCATGTATTTCCCTATAGGGAGGCTATTTTAATGTTGGGGTAGGTAAGTTATCAAAACGACCCATGATGAACAAGAGTAATGTGGTCTTCATAATATTTCAATGACAAAAAGACAATATACATTTTAAAGAGGATCTAAAAAATAATTGATTTATGAATTTTAATCAAAATCTCGAAAAAAAAACTGAAAAAGTACATCAGTACTGGTATTTTTTGGCCGATTTTGATTAAAAGCTTATTTTCACAACTCAGGGGGTGTCTAACTTAAATATAAAATTTAAAATCTTCTAGCTCAATTCCTTCATGGTTTAAATTGAACACACACAGACACACCATGTTGCAAAATCCACTTTTTTTGGACTCAGGGGACCTCAAAACGTGTATATCCATCAAAATCTGGACATCGAATTTTTGACATGAATCCAATACTTTCTCTCTATATATATTAGCATATATAGGTAAGAGAAATAATTTTCTATTTATCAATAATTAATTAATTTTCATATCATATAAAGAATGTTAATGTTAAAACGTAGAGAAAGAAATTAAATTTTGATGTGTTTTCCGATAACAATGTCAATCATAAAACACATCTCCGGAACGGGACGTAAATTCTATTTGGTGAATTATCGTTTAATCTAGCTTGTCTAAAGTAAAATTTGATTTTCGCGTGACAATTCGCTATTTGAAGGATCAAATGACTGTCAATGTCAGCCAGCATGTCAGTTTGGAAATGGAAACAGCTAGCCATCTTTTTTTTTAAGTTAGAAGGTCTATAAATTTAGAAGAAATTTTATCAGTTAACAGTAAATAAATACATTTTGTAATGGAATCATTACATAAAATTAACATAAATAATTAAATAGTAGCTAAATCTAATTCAATGTAATAATATTGCAGTACGTGTATTTTATTTTACATTTAGGTATAAAATGATCCTGTGAAACAGAGATCAAATTTTGAGTATTCCAAGTACTGGAATAAATTAATTATTGATACCTGAAGGAACTAATACGTAAATAAAGATCCGTTCAAAGATAAAAAAAAAATTATACGAAAAAGAGTTTAAATCCTTTGTTTAAATTCTTCTTTTTTATTAGTATAGAGATCATCTCTATTTCCTCCTGCTCTTCGCTTTTATTAAATTTTTTTATTCTATTATAAATTAAATATTAATATATTTTCGCATTAAATTTTTTAAAACCGTTTCTGATTGAATTATTCACAGTTGTAAGTTTATGTCTTATTTAATTATGTAATTAAACATGAAACAAAAAGTTTTATATCTATTAAGTGGATCGTTTATTTTATATTTTTTTTAAAACTTTCTTCTCGATTGTGATGGATCATGAAAGGAGTGAGTTTTTTAAGGATGTTCCATTTCATCTGGGCTCAAATGGTATTTCCGTCTCTGCTGGTTGTTGTATTTTTAAAACCCATACAGGAACCAAAAAGAGTGCATGCAACTCTATGTTCACTCCAGACATCTTTGAATTTGTATAAAATGAATAATGGATGTTTCACAGAGTTTCAATTATCGAATCACGAAACAAGAATTAAATTGAGTAATAGAAGTCTTTTTATTGGATAAATAAATGAAATTATAAAGAGGAAAATTTATTCCATAAGAAAATACTTCCTATATGATCAATGGAATAGATTTTCGATGAAACATTCGAAATCGAAATCAGAATAATAAATATCGTGATTTAAATGAATGAATGCAGATTGAATTGTATCAATCATTGATAAAATTTCAAAATTTTTCATAATATTAGTCATTGAAAAGAAATATCAATAAATTTTCTCTTGAAGTATAAGGGAAAGGATTTTATTATTTATTTTGGATTCTATTATATCATATATCCCATGCCCTCGGGGTTTGGTGTAGAGGTTAGAGTGCTAACCTCGTATACCAAAAGTCGCGGGTTCGGACCCCGGGTAGTCCGATGATTTTATTTAAGCCATTTGGATACCAAATGGTTTAAATAAGAATGCCTGGACCTCTAATATATTATCAATAACGGATATCGTTTAAAGTCTTAAATGGCCTGAGTTGCCGAAAAGACTGTGTGAATGTGTGTGTGAGTGTTGTGAGGTGAATGAGAAAAAAGTGTGAGTTTTTAATAAAAAAATATATATATATATATATATATATATATCCCATTGAAAAGCTTGCAAATTTATTTTTTATAGACAAAAAAAAAAATTAATTCAATAGTAAATTAGGATGGCGAGTGGACTATCCTGATGGTCTGCGCCTAGAGAGATGGCAACCCACGTACATTAAGCTGTATTTATCAAGTTGGATAATAAATTTTTTAGGGAATCCATTATTTCTGCCTTGCACATTGAGGTTAATTAAATAATAGGGAACCATATAAATATATTGAAGTGTAGGCTTTAATTTCCCTGGAAGTCTGTCTGTCACTATGTCTGGTGCATCAGTGCATCACTGCATCCAGAGTGCAATGCCCCAGGACGTAAAAGGCCTCCTCGACTCGCGTTAATCACCGGTTTCGATGGAGATGTACCTTCTCCTCTTTTTCTTATCCATCTTCTTAATATCTTCTTTTATTTAGCGCTTCGGGGGAATTTCTCTACTTAAAGAGAATTATAAATCATTGTATTAAATAAAAAAAATTATTAGATACACAAAAAAATGAACATGTTTGGTAACCCCCGGGTGGTGTTGTCCGTGAAAATCGAATTTACCGGTTACTTTTTCTTACTAGAACAGTGTCCACGCCTCATGGATCGCGTTAAGTTTCATTTTCGCCTAGTTAAAAAAAAAATGCCAAAACTGACTATCCTAACCGAAACAAGATAAGCTGATAAGACAACTCTTAACAACAAAAGGCTATAGAGTGACATCAAATTTGAAATATTCAAACACCTGTTAAACTATGGACGTAGCAAACGAGTACAAATATTTTTTTATTTAGGATTGGCAGTACAAATTTAAAAAAAAATTGGGCTTTTTGGATGCCATCCATCACCATAGCAGGTCGAAATTTAATTTCGAATTTATGATATAAATAATTGAATAATAGGATCCAAAGTGTAAGATAATTTTAAATAGGCATAATTTTCAAAAATTAAAACACTTGTCTGAGAGTTAATAACATAATACATGAATCACAGCTATGTATCATTCCAAGATAAATAAATGAATAAAATCTATAAAGGATGTTTATGATAATAAAAAATTCATCTCGATTATTCACCTTTTCAAGGAAAAAAATTCAATTAAATGTTTACATAGCAGAATAAAAATGAAAATATTCTAGCAAAGGAATGATTTTTTTTATCAAGAACATATTGAAAATCGGAATTATATGACCTTTAAAAAGGTTAATTATATAATATTGCAATATAATAATATTATAACAAGTTGATTTTCTTTTCAGTGCATAAATAATGACCTGAAAATTATTTTATAAATATAAAACAAGTATTCCGAGAGAGACATACTTAATGAGTCAAGTTTTATTTAAATTTGTCAAATAACACTATAAAGGAATTAAAAAAACCCCCCCCGAAATGTGAAATTTAAACAGTAAGAAAAGTAGACCGTGAATAATAATAATAAAAGTTAAGTAAATAGTTATTTTTTGCAAGAAAAAAATCTGACACAAGCAAGAATGGGTAAAATTTTATTTTGAATTTAAAAAAAAAAAAAAAAAACTTATAATTTCATTCGGAAGAACTATTGTCAAATATTTGGATCAAAAGTTAAATAAACTTAATATAAATCGAAAATTCTGGCCTGAAAGACTAACTCAAATTATTTATCAACTTGGATTAGATAGTCAATTTTTCTGAAAAGGCATGACCTATAAATTTATAAATCCTACTGCCTAATTTCTTCATCTATAAAAGCATCAGATAAAAACTAAGAAACAAATTTAAAAAAAAAAGTCAAACAAAAATTACAAAGATTTTTTGATTAATAAAAATTCTGTAAGTAACTTTTTATAATATATCATTAAATTGATCCATAATATATCCTATTGTATTTCGTCAGTTATTTATATTTTAATATTCATAATAATAATAAAGTTATTATATTAATATATGCGAAAATAATTATGTATAAAAACTAATTTCTCAGGTATAATTATAATTATTATATTAATGAAATAATTATTTATATACCTTTATTATTATTAATTAAATGCATTTGGCTAAATATAGAAATGCTCTCTAAATGTCTTTTATTATCCCAACTATGTCAAAAACAATATATGAGTAAGATATACAAGTGAGTTGATAAATGTTTATTACTCACATGCTTAAACGGTTTAAGTGAATTTATTAGTATAATGACTCCGTTCAAAAAAAAAAAAAAAAAAAAAAATATTATAGTATATTTTAACTTTTCAAAAAAATCTTAAAAGGGCCCCGGGCTTGGCGTAGGGGTTAGCGTGCTGCTTCTATACAGAGGTCGCGGGTTCGGATCCCAGGCAGTCCGATGATTTTATTTAAGACATTTGGACACCAAATGGCTTAAATAAGAATGCCTGGACCCCAATCATACTTATATATTCATAATACCGGTTATCGTATAAAGTCTTATATGGTCTTATATGGCCTAAGACAGTGTGTATGTGTGTGTGAATGGAAAAAAGTATGAGTGTTAAAAAAAAAAATTTAAAGAAGAAAATTACATTTTTATTTAGACCTATTATGAAAAATAATTATTAAATAATATTGTAAATCTCAGGACATAAATTTTTAATTATTAAAATATCTACGTGTATTAAAAATATATTAGGAAAAGATTTTTAATTTGTTATTTATTATTTAAAGGACAATCTGAAAGGTTATCAAACTTTAATGATAAAACTAATAAATTACCTATAGTTGAAAAAACAACCTGATAGATGATTTGATTATTTTTAAATTTATGTATTGTAAAATAAATAATATAATATAATAAATCATAATATTTTCTTACAATAATTCCTAAATGCATGAAAATAATTAAATAGAAATGATATACTCATAATTCAGCATAAAAGTAATTAACAAAAGCAATGTGATAAGCGACTGAATTTCTAAATAGTTATGACGTGACACCTTAAATTCAGGTATAAAAGTAAAATATTTTCAATAAAATCCACACAGATGTGTGGATCATGAAACAAGAGTTTTGTCTTTGCTCCAAACAATCCTATAATTGTTAGTTTAAACAATTAATTATTTTTATTTTTTTTCTAAACACACACTTTTTTCCCATGCACACTGACAAACACACAGTCTTTTCGGCAACTTAGGGTATATAATACTTTACGATTCTCGTATTTTATTAATATATCTATTGGGGGTCCAGACATATTTATTTAAGCCATTTAGTATCCAAATGGCTTAAATAAAATCACCGGACTGCCTAGGATCCGAGCCAGCGACCCTTGGTATAGAAGGCCAGCAACTACATACACCAAAGCCTGAGGACATAATTAATTATTAATAACACAAAGATTAAATTTGAATAAAAATGAAATTATATATAGTTAATAGTAGGCTTAAAGAAAAAAATAGTTTAAATGAAAATATTTTTGACAGAGAATGGAGTAAGCTAAGCACACATTGAAAAATTTTGAATAAACCGAGTAAAGAAAATTATAAATAGGAAATGGAATTTGTGAATAACGAGCTGAAAGAACAACAGTACTTGTAATATTTACACAAAAAGTAGTGGGGAACGTAAATATTTATCTACCTCTTTCCTTGATCTTGAAAAACGTTTAAAGTCAACATATAATCTTTTTTTTCTTGCTTTTCATAATAAATAAATAAATAAATAAAAATATCATCCAATTTAAAATCATGTAGGCTAATCATTGGTTGTTTAAAATTGAAGTGAATGTTCGATTTATCAGTATTACCCTTTACCATTTAAGGCAAACAAATTGAAGGTGTAAGTGCATTTGCAGGTGAATGACTCACGCCATTCATTCTGCTCTTGACCACATTTGCAAATTGTCAAGCGGTCATCGTTGTCTTAATGACGACGACAACAAAAAGACGTCGACGTTGTTCTATGTTGTCTTTGTCCCTTTCGTTTCCTGTCTAACGTTATTTGGGATGTGATTGAACCTTTCCGGTAAACGAGCACCCATCCATAAAAAAGATAATTTGTTACACGTGATAATGTGTCTTGAAATTTTTTTTCTAATTAATTTAATTTATTATTTAAAAAATCACCAAATTTATATTTCAGTAAAAGGGTTTGGTTTATTTATTTTATCTGTTTTTTTTTTTTTTTTTTTAAGGTCTTTATCGGCATCGAAGGCCATTTATACCTAGTCTCTATTTGTTTCAATTGGATTGGTAGCCAATTTTTCTTTTTCTCTCCTCGCCTTGCCCCGATGCGGGGTCGGCGGACCTCACTCTTTCCCTCCAACCCTTTCATACGTTTTTACGACCGGAAAAATAGACAGGCCGGCCCGTCGCACTGTTTGATGCCTGTTGAAAAGAGGAAGGAAGAGACAGACATTTAAAGAACTGATGGACTGCCTGTCCCAGCTCGGGCAGATCGTGCTCGCCATCCACTTACCCACAAGATGTGGGCCCCTGAGCATGGTTTGGTAGCCAATTCAATTGAAATAAATTGTCGCATGAGACGGAATGCGAACCCGCGACTCTTGGAACAAATGGCCAGTACACTAACCACTACACCAAGACCGGGGGGCAACTGAGCTGTTTAATTAATTTAATATTTTAAATCTTCAACCCTAGTGATATGGATAATATTTTCAAATATTCTCTCTAATCTGTAGTAACGTCGAGTTAACCTGATGCTCGCTTTATTTCCTTTCAAGTTTTTGACCTATTATTAGATTCACTATTATTCTCTATTTACTATTCATTCACACCAGCAAAAAAAAATTTCATTTTTCTTAGCAAAAGAGCAAAAATAATGAAAATTTTATTTATTTTGTCGTGAATAGTACATTGTCTAGACATAAATAGTAATTTTTATTTCAAATTATTTTTCAACTCTCTATTGTCTTTTCGCTTTAATGTCATTAACGCCTATTTCGTTCTTGTCGACAATAGCAAAAGTGATATAAATTATATTTCCTTCGAACGTCATCATGTTCAATTTTATTTATTTTTTTTTTCGACAATATATCTAATTCAAAAGTGAATAGTGAGTTGTGTCAAATAAAAAAAGAAATCATTTAAAACAATGAAGGGCTATAGACAGATAATAGACACACTTTCAATTACTAATGAATTCTAAAGTCAAATATAGGCTATAAATATATAGAGTTGGCAAAGCTCTGTATTAATGCAAATACTCGTATAATAATTTAAAAAAATATTAACGATATATATAGATTAGGATGGTGTACTTAAAAATTTTAATTCTGATGACTGATGACAAAATATGTGACCCGGGCTCATTTATATATTTATATATCAAATGGTTCTTATAATTGGTTGAAGGTATATTAATGATATTGGAATAAACATAGCTCAGGTAGGCCTACAGCTCTAATTAGAATAATAAAATATTGCTAGATAGTCGTATCATAAATAATAATTTAATTAACTTAAATCTCTTTGTCATCAATTAAAAAATTTGAAAGTTTGTTAAAAAATAAGTAAAATGAATGCATAAACAAGTGACCGATTTTTTTTTATTTATTCTATAATCTTCATGTGGAACGAATTTTTTTCTTTTTGGTGACTTTCACACAGAATTTTTTTTTATCATGAAATAATAATTATAAAATTTTGCATATCAAATTCATAGAAAGCTTGATGTGCATTAAGATGAGACTTTTAACCTGATACGAGGGGACTTTAATTATCTACTTGATAAAGAGGTAAAGGAGAAGGATTTAATAAATAATCACAAATGTTTAAAATAAAAATATTTTCATTTGTAAATTAATTTTTTTGACCTTATGTAGGGATCTGCGTAATTTTTTTTTATCATTTAGCCAAATTATCAAAAATGGCCATTTTTTCTAAAAAAATCAGGTATATTAATTAGCCCAAAGCTCTCACGATATTAATTTCTAAACTTTATTGGTTAATTATATACTTGTATAAAAATAAATTAAAATTCTAAATTTGAAAATATTTTTAAAACGAGATAATATGGTATTTTATGTAAATTAGTTATTAGACATGTTTTAAACATGAGGGTGGCGACGGTGGTGTACAGAATGTTAATAAGTTAGAACCAAAATAGGCTCTATAGTGATAGAGAAAGTTAAATAACCCAGTCAGTGAATAATAAATATATTTAAAAAATTGGAACGTTAAAAATAAATTCCTCTTCTATTTAAAATAATGAGTATTTGTAAGGAAAAAAAAATCATTTCGCTGATTAGAAGCCATACATAGGTAGGTGTGTCATATAATAATAAATCTTTAATAAGGAGAAAGTAAAAATTATTATGTCGGGGGGATATTGTGTTTCGTATTAAAAATGAGTTGAAAAAAATTTGGGTTTAGATTTATATATCGCAATTATGATTGAGTCAAGAATAAATAAGGTAAAATAAAAGGGGAAAAAATAAATGGTTGAAATATTTCTATTATTAAGAAGGAGTTATAGGTAAGAAATTTTTAAGATGAAAAAGTTTATGTGAATACTCTGTCTTAAGAGGTATAATTATGGGAAATATACGGTTAGAAGAATGGTTCATAAATTTATTTATTAATTTTATTTTACGTGTGGGTAAATTCTAATTTGAGTAAATGTAGATTGAACCTAATCAGATAACTAAATGGGATGTCATTTGGAAAAAAAATCTAATAAATAAATAAAAAAATTCGAGTAATTACTCAAAATTGGTTTTTTTCGAAAATATTTTTTAGCAAAAAATATCGAAAAATAGTACTTGTGAACGATATATTGAATAAAATAATTAAATTAAATATAGTTTGGAAAGAGTGGTTAGGCCCGGACTTTTTTTTATTTTTGATATGGTATAGCATGAGAGACTGGGGATTTTTCAATAGTATAATTATTCTCCATCGATTAAAAAATTATGGTATAAAATTCGATAGAATGGATGTATAATAAAAATAATACATTTGGGGCCCATTGTTAAAATGATTTAAAGATTTAATTGTTGTAATGTGAAATTTAATAAATTTGGTGGAAATTTTCTTAAATTATCTTTTATTAAAATTAAAAAAGTTTTTTCTATCAAATAGAAGAGAGTTATGATTTTAAAAGGAGTAAAAAAATATAAATTTCACATTTCCTCGATATCAAAATATTAAAAAAAAATCGGATTATCTTATAAAAATTTATAAATAAAAAATGTCGTCAAAAGTGTCGTTTGAAAAAATCACCCATATATACCTTGAAAAGTGAATCAATAATTTGATACTTTTACATTTTGTCATAAAAATATCCTTTTTTTTTAATGATTATTGTTTGTTTAATTTTATTATTTTAAAGTGAAATCGATCATTGTTCATTTTTGTTGTTCTTTTTTGTTAATTTTTTTTTTTTTTTTTTTTTTGTAATTTTAATTTAATCTTTTGAAGAGTTTTTGAATTATCTTCTTCTTTTTTTAAATATTCATGAGTTTTTTATATTTTTATAATATAAAAGTGAAATGAGATGGATTAATGATAAGATGAGAAATCGATTGGATTATTTTTTCAGGTTGGAAAATTTTGTAAAAATGTTTAGTTATTTAATCAAGCAAATAGAGAGCAAAGTCACCGCTATGGGAAAACTTCAGGGGGACTAGTAAGAATCTCTGCACCGGAGCACAACAAATATATAACATATTAAGTGTAAAAGCAAGAAACGGTAAATAAATAGGTACAGAATACTTGGCAGGCAGCAGAAAAAAATAAATAAAATCACATACAACGTTTAGTTTACTGGCATTGCAATTTTGTTTGATGCAATATTGAAATTGGGATAAATTGTTTTTCAAATATTTACTGAACAGAAAAGATATTGAGCTAGATTTTGCAGGTTAAATAAATTCACAGGTAGTAGTTTCGACCCCTTATTGAGGATCTTTGCTAATAAGAAATTTTGTAAATATTAATATTTTCAAAACATACCGGGTGATTATTTCCTTGTAAATTATCAGGCCAAATTTAATTATATTTATATATTTAATCGTGGAATATTGACATTTTTTTATAATCTTTATCGGTTAATTAACTTTAAATAATTTATTAAAAGTTCGATAACACCTAAATGTTACGGTCAAAAAACACAAGTTCATGTGAATCATTCGCAGTGGCTATATGAAAACAAGTTTAAATACATATTTATATTATCTTTAAAAAAATCTAAGATGATTAAAAAAAAATTTTTATGATTTATTTAAGATTTCAATATTTAACGATAAGATTAAATAGAGTTAATCTCAGTATTTAAATTTTATACCCAAAATGAGGAAGTCGGTCAAATATAACTCAATTAAACTAATTAAGATAGACTTCTGGTATTTAATAAAATTCAAATGACCCAAAAATTTTTGGTTATTTTGAAAATAAGCAAAAGATCATTTGAATTATTTTTGTAAAGTATTTCTAGTGATTATCAGAGCAGTTTATTAATTCTAATTAGATGGAATATCATTTTAATTTTACCTACAGAATTTATCAATGATACCCGGAGAAGAAACGGGAAACTCTCCCTGTATATCCCAATAAAGTTTTTTTGTATAGTAACCTCACCCTCATTTAGGAATGAAGAGAGCGAGTGTTCGAAAAATTAATATTCTCTATTTTGAACTTCATTATATCTTTTTGCTTCCCCATTATTTAGTAACAAATATGTAGTAGAAGACTAGAAAAAAAAAACGTAAAAAAAATCTTTCGTTTCGGAAGATACATTGGCGAAGATCACGCAAATAGCATTCATCCATCAACGTCTCATCTACGCCCGCCACATTCAACGAAAAATTCATTAGAGATTTTTAAGGAAACATTTTAGAAAAAAGAAAGAAATTCCATTAAAAAATTAAATTAAATTTTTTATTAAAATTTAGCAAATTTTAAAGAGTTCATTTGAATATGACACTTCATAAGGGGATTAAATTTCATTATTGTTTGCCCTAAAATAATTCATTGAAATTTTAAGGCGACAAATATCATCTGTATTGATATCAAGTATTTTTAATTCTTAAATTATTATCAAAAAATTAAAGTTTTTATTGGATACTTTTTTTATAAATTTTATTTAAAAAAATTAATATGAATTTTTAAGAAAGCGAATTTATTTATCAAAGATATGAAATTTTAGTTGTCTGAACCAACAGGAAAATTTTCATTTTTTCATATTTTTCTAAATTTAGTATAGTAATATGTTAAATAGAAATTAAACATGAATTTTTTTACAGCAATTGATTATAAAAATTATCTATTTTATAGATTTTTTGACATCTGAAGTCATTTAAATTTGGTTCTTATTTTTTAATAAATTAATGTTTTCAATAAAATTTCAATAAATTTTTATAAAATAATTTTTATTGTCACGCCAAAATTAAAACTATAATAAAATTCATTTGGAGACTTCAATGAAATTTATCTAATTAAAAATAAATTTTTTACCACCTCTCTTTTTACTTTTTTTTAATCTATAAATCATCGTTTACCATCAAGTACTGTTAAATGCATTTTAACTCCTTATAAAAAAGAAATCACGATCCATCATCATCGGAAAATGATGAGCAAGATGACTAATAGAATCTTAAGAGAGCATCAAGTATCATTCCTCATCTGAACAACAGTTATCAAACAAAAGGAATTGCAACTGTAAAAATCAATGTGGATTGCACTTTGAATCACTTCCTTAAAACTTAAACACTTGGATCACACTATCACTGTTTTTTTGGGGGGAGGGGGATGAAGGAGGCAGCCGGCTTACCTCTTTTTGCCGCAGCCGACTTTATCGAGCTCGATGTGTCGGTAGGTGGCATAGACGGCCATTGTTTTTTTCGGGTGATGTGCGTGTGTTTCTTATAAATAAATCCGAGTTTGTATGTTTATGTTGTAGAAAAATAGAATTGAAGGGAAGCTTGCAGGTGTTTGGCGATGCACTGCACTTTATGGAGTGTCCGTGCACCGCGGCAAGGAGCGCGTTTTATAAGCACGGAGAGGAGAATGATGGGTGGAGTGGGAGAGGTGGTGGCTATGAAGGGGAAACGTCGCGCGCACTCCTGCCCCTCGGCACGGAGCATCTTCGGTTCGATTCCGGATTCGATATTACTTCCAATAAGTTTCCTTATTTCAAAAAAAAATTATACCCTTATATTATAATAAACAATCATTTTTTAGAGTTATCAAAAAATTTGGTTACCAGAAAAAATTAAACTAATTGTTGTTGTCGATTAAAGATCCTTCAATAAAATTATAATTTGTAGATAGGCCTACATGTAGACATTTCTGTCTAAACTGTTATCCTGAAAATATAAACAAAATGAAAATACCGATGGCAGATGTCCCGGAGGACACAGGGTTACCCATCCTAGATTCCACCCTTCTTCCAATTGCTTGACCGCAATGATCTTGGTGGCTAAATTTTTGACATTTGGGAGGATTAATGTAATATGCAAATAAATTTTTGGCTGATACCCTCCCCCCACGCCTTTGTCAGCAAAAATAAGCAAATCGCCAATCTTCTTACGTAAACATTTCAATTCCTTCATTTTTTCGAACTTTTTTTGATAAATGCTCTTATAAGCAACTGATTAACCCCCACCCCTTCAACCGCAACACAAGAGATAAGTTATCACAGGTGCTTTAAATAAATAATTCTTTCTATCTTAGGAATTCTGTAGTGGTAGAAAGACCTAGTACTATTACTACTTCTACTACTTATTATCAATCACCTGATGGAGGAAGAAAGGAAATCTTGAAAATTCAAATTGAACGAGGCATTCATATTTTTACTGAAAATTCAGCAATTTCTTTTCTTCTAAGTAAATCAACTTCACCAACACCACTTAAGTAGAATGGAGAATTTGGTTGAGTGGATGATTGCTGCTACCGGGTACTCTATCGGTGCGTAGCAAATGAAGACAATGCATCCTATCACGCAGCAATCAACAATTTAATTATTATACGATTTTTTTAAAAATAATTTTTACTATATTTATTAACTAACTTTAAAAAATTGTGATGTTTGGCCATAAGTTATTTTGTCAAAGGTATCTTTGAAAGATACGGCATGTCTTCTGAATGGTCAATTATGGACTGCTGTTTTTTCAGCAGAGTAACAGGAGTAATGAAATGTTGAATTTATCATTTGGACACTTCAACAGTTTTTTGTAGCGAAAACCAAAATTTCTTGTTTAAATTTGTTTAGAGCAGTGGTTCCCAACCGGTGTGCCCCGGCACCCAAGGGTGCCGAGAGAATGCCTAAGGGGTGCCGCGAGATATTTAGATAAAAAAAAAATAAAATAAAGAGGCGAAAAAATAAAGTTTTGCTAAAAAAAAGGTTAATTGATTAAAATGGAAGCGGCAAAATTTTCCGTAGATCGGAAAAAATTAAGCTTTGCCAAAAAAAAGTCAAATGATTTTCACGCAAGGGAAAAAAAAATTTGCCCCAGGGTGGAAAAAAATTTTGATTTGATAGGGAAAAAAAAAGGAAGGGTGCCGCTAGTGTGTAATATTATTCCCAACGCACCTTTGGGGTGCCGTGGACTTCAAAAGGTTGGGAAACGCTGGTTTAGAGTCTAAGAATTTTAAAAATATAAATTAAATTAAACGAATTTTATATGACACCCTTTCTCATTTGAGCACTCCGAATATGGGACTCTAAATAGCCTCTTTTATTTCAGATTAGAGAGAGGGAGAAGGAAATTGTTTTTCGTGAGTAATTTGAAAATATAAAAATGGCGGTATGAAATTTCCGAAACTGAAATAGATTTCGTCAGAAGTGAAAGAGCATAAATATAGTGAATGATCTTTTCTTAGCAATGCAAAGGACCAATGAGGATGCGAATGATGCCCTGGAGGTCATCGCCCTGTCCGTTTGTCTGTTTGTCTGGCGCAGCCACCCTTCTTTTCCTCTCAGCCCGTTTGCATCGATCCAATCCACGTCACCAGAGGAGTTGCCCTTTTCTCTTTCCAAGGGAATTTTAGTCTAAATTAGCCATTCAATGAGGGAAATCAACTGTTATTTTGAGTTAGGACCCCCCAGGGAGTCCAAATTAAGAAGGGTATAAATTTCACTTAAGAACAATAAGTATTATTATATAGTAATGGTAATATGACAAATCAAAGTTTGTTTTATAAATATCAAACTCAAATAATGACTACTAATCTAGGAAATAACAAAAATAGATAAAAGATAAAAAGACAAATTTTTTAAAGTACTGAAAGATGTACTATTCGCCATAACCGTAGAATCAAATATCTTCTCATTTGCATTTTGCTCTTTTTAAAGTTAATGAAAACTTTCATAGAGTAAATATTAATAAATACACTAATCATTTCTTTTTATTCACTTGAAATTTTTCCTTTTTCTCTTTGAAAGAGAATCGCCCTTTTTTGGATGAATAAATAAATATTTGCAGGGAAGGTGCACGAGTAATTTAAAGAAAGTTCAGGTTTATTGAATCTGGAGAGAAAACGCAGGAGAAATTAAATTTTTTAAAAAGTGTGAACAAGTTAATAAAATTACCAAAAAATTATCCTATTCATGAAAGATTATAGCATTAAAAGCCGATGATGCTTCTTAGTGAATAGTTAAGCTCATGCTTCATGATCTAGGGATCAGCAGCTTCTTGAGGGATAAAATTTAATTTGACAAATATCATTATCTACAATATATTAAATGGAAAAAAAACCGAAAAATATACTAAATACAAAAAAATATTTATAACAATAAAATGTAAAATGTGTTTAATTAAATTTGCTTATTTGAAAAAAAAAAAACAAAAAAAAAAAAAAAAAACGCAATATGAGAGACTTGGAGACTTGGCCTGTATTACAGAGATTCCGTTTTTACTTTCTCTTACCTCTATATATGTTAATATATAAAGAGAGAAAGTATTGGATTCATGACAAAAATTCGATGTCGAGATTTTGATGGATATACACGTTTTGAGGTCCCCTGTATCCAAAAAAAAGTGGTTTTCGCGACATGGTCTGTCTGTCTGTGAACAAAATATCTCAATAACGAAAAGAGCTAGGAGATTTAAATTTTATATTTAAGTTAGGCATCCCTTTGGCAAGTGACACGAAGCTTTTGAACAAAATGAGCCAAAGAGTGCTAATATTCTACTGATGTACTTTTTTTTTATAGTTTTTTCGATTTTCTCAAAATTCGCTCTAACGATTTTGTTTAAAATTCAAAAAATTTATTATTTTTTTATTTTTTAGATCCTCTTTCAAATGTATATTCTCATTTCGCTCTCAAAATTGTTTGAAGACCACTTTGTCTAACGTTTCTCCAATTTTTTTATCTCTTCCATCGAGGGCGTCAAAATAGGTATTTGTTTGTGAGATGATTTCATCGTTGGAGTCAAATCCCTTTTTGCCGAGCCATTTTTTCAGGTTTGGAAACAAGATATAGTCACTTGGGGCTAAATCCAGGGAATAGGCCGGATGAGGGAGCAATTCGTATCCCAATTCATGGATTTTTGCCATGGAAACTGCACATTCACTTTTTTCCATTTTCTTCTCAAATTACGAGGTAATCTGCTGTTAATGGATATCAAACAAAATCTAAAAGACCCAGCTCGTTCAAATTTCAACAGAAGTCAGCTGATAGTTGCCTGCTGACAGGAGCAGCGTTGCCATTTCAGTTAAGAGGCGGGAAATTCAAAAAGTCACGAACTTATTGGCCTCGTAAATTTTACCTCTTGAATTCTAATATATATGGCGGAAACTAAATATATCTCGACACAAAAAAATCTGGTGTGACAAGCAGAGAACACAACTTTCGATTACCGAAGGTAAGAGAAAGTTGTGTGCTGTGCGACCAGTCACACCAGATTTTTTTATTTTTTATTAATGAAATTTTATTTAGTTTAAAATAAATGGAATTTATTCCGATGATTTTAGATTTTTGTTTAAGCAAAACACGAGCGTGGGTCCGAAATAGGGGAAAATCTCCCTCTCCCTCTAATTGATTTATAACATAGGGTGCGTTGGTAAAATGAAATAAATACCATAAATTTAAACAATGTAGAATCAGAAAAATCTCAAAAAACAAACAAACTTATAAAGTCCTATGTAGTATTTGAATTAATGGAAACAATTATCATTTTCATTAAATACACTGTAAATAAGAAAAAAAATTCCATCAGCAAATTCTTTAAGTTCTTGAATTTGTGGATATAACTTAAAAAAAATTGACAGAAAAAATAAATATTTACTCACTTTCTTAGTCAATGACTTTTTTTCTTGTATGTAAAAAAAATATGTTCATGTTTGATGAAAAGAAATAAAGAAAGAGGTTGTTTTTTTGTTTGTTTTGAAAAATGATTTAGGATAAGAGAAAAAGAACTTAAAAAAACAAAAATATGGGAAAACATAAATTGAAAAAAAAAAAACAATAGAGGAATTGAGAAAAGAATTATTCTACTGTAGGCTTAAAGTGATCGAGTCGGAAGAAAAACAAGACTTGTAAAGCCAATTTTTATCTCAATTAAATTATCGCCTTCACGGCTGACATTTCGGCCTCAGGTGTGGGTCAATTTAGAGCCGACTGAAAATAATTTTATTTTTTATGAGCAGCCCACAGTTGCTGTTGATAAAAAATATCATACACCAGCCGGCTCTGAAGATGATAGACTAGACCTGAGGCCGAAACGTCAGTCGTGAGGTCGTTAATTTAATTAAGATAAAAATTGGATGCACAAGTCTTATTTTTCTTCTGACTCAATCACCAATAGAATTGTTCTAAAAAAAATTAACAATATTTTACGATAACGAAGGTACTTATCACTAATTAATTAACTCCTTAAAATTTAAATAAAAAAAAAAACTCTCTCAATCAAATATGACATATGATTTAGAAATAAAATAATAATAAATAAAGTAGATTATTAAAATGCAATTTAATAAGGATTTTATTTATTCAATGAATGACTAGGAAATTTTATAAGTGACATATGCGAAAGTAAGCTGCTTTAATATTTATTAACCATAAGGCTCAGCTCCTTCAGAAACGAGGATCGGATCTTAATCATAAGAGAGTTGAATTTTTACACATTTCTTAAACCAAATAAAAAAGAAAATGAAGAAAAAAAAATATTTATCTTATTTATATTGGAGAAATGTAAATTTATATTAGATATCAAAAATAAATAAAACGAATTATGAATAAAATAAAAAATATTGAATTATATTAAAAGGAGAATTGTAAAGGTGATAAACGGATTAGCTCCAACTCAGGGGTCCACATTTTGTGGGTACGTGAATGACGACCTCGAGCTGCCCAAGCTGGGACTACCTACTTCTTTACATGTCACTCCTTTCCCTTCTATATTTTCAACAGGCGTCAGACCGTGCTACGGGCCGGCCTGTTCTATTCCTTCCCGAATAATCAGGTGAAGAAAGAAGAAGATAAACGGATTAACTCCAAAAGGAAAAGGCTACAGTAAGATATTATAAGGGAGAAGATCAACAAATGACAATTAAATTTGACAATTCAAAAAGAGCAGAGAAAACATTCTATTAATCCCTTGGATCCACTAAGTATACATGAATGCCCAAGGTTTATTTTCAAAAAATACAGCAGAGTTAAGATTATATTAAGAAAAAAAATATTATGAAAGAAAAGGCAAGACGAAATACTTTTAAAAACTAGAATTATTGTACTCTATAAAATGTACTTTATAATAATTTTGAAATTTTTTATTTAATTTTCAAATAAATTTAAATTTTATATTAACTAGGTAGAACTTTTTTGAATAAGATGGAATTCTTTCAAACAAGGCTCAAAAGTCAGTGAATTAGTCAGTCAATAATAAATATATCGTTAAAGAAAAAGATCATTTGCGAAATGAGTTTGTGTTTCATATGTCAATATTTTATAACATAATAATAATGATTTTATTACATTATGTTTTACATTTTTATCTTTCGTCCGGCTCCTACTCCAAAATGCTCTTCTAAGATTATAGACTAAAGACTTTTTAAAAGTCTTTAACTCTAATTAGAAGGAAAGATTTCGCCTTTATACGAATACTAGGGAAAAAATAAAAAATAGAAAAAGTTATATCATATAGTAATAAGAAAAAAAATTTCATCTGGACAAGTTATTTTCTACACAAATTGAAAAAAAAATCTGGTGTGACTGGCGCACAGCACACAACTTTCTCTTACCTTCGGTAATCGAAAGTTGTGTACTGTGCTTGTCACACCAGATTTTTCGTGTCGACATGTATTTAGATTCCGACAGTACGGTTCATTCGATTTTCAAGATGTAAAATTTATAAGTATGGCAAAATATTTATATTTTGTTACCATGGCAACCATTTCTCCTATCTTTTCTATGGAGTACAAGAGTAAAGTGGTCTTCAGAAGATTTCAATCACAAAATGAGAATATACATTTTATTGAGAATCTAAAAAATAATTGATTTTTGAATTAAAAAAAAATCGTTGGAGCGAATTTTGAGAAAATCGAAAAAAACTGAAAAAGTGCATCAGTAAAGTACTAGTACTCTTTGGTCGATTTTGTTCAAAAGCTTCGTGTCACGTCCCATGGGGGTGCCTAACTTAAATATAAAACTTCAACCACCTAGCTCTTTTCGTTCTTGAGATATTTTGTTCACAGACACACACACACACAGACACACACAGACACACAGACAGACCATGTCGCGAAAACCACTTTTTTGGATTCAGGGGACCTCAAAACGTAAAGATCCATCAAAATCTCGACATCGAATTTTTGACATGAATCTAATACTTTCTCTCTCTATATATTAACATATATATAGAGGTAAGAAAAGTAAAATTTACTCCGAACCACCTGTCTTCTATTCATTTATATTTTAATGATTTTTACTTTCTCTTACCTCTATATATATGTTAATATATATAGAGAGAGAAAGTATTGGATTCATGTCAAAAATTCGATGTCGAGATTTTGATGGATCTTCACGTTTTGAGGTCCCCTGAATCCAAAAAAGTGGTTTTCGCGACATGGTCTGTCTGTCTGTGTGTCTGTGTGTCCGTGTGTCTGTGTGTCTGTGTGTCTGTGTGTCTGTCTGTGAACAAAATATCTCAATAACGAAAAGAGCTAGAAGGTTGAAATTTTATATTTAAGTTAGGCACCCCCATGGGACCTGACACGAAGCTTTTGACCAAAATCGACCAAATAGTACTAGTACTTTACTGATGCACTTTTTCAGTTTTTTTCGATTTTCTCAAAATTTGCTCCAACGATTTTTTTTTAAATTCAAAAATCAATTATTTTTTAGATTCTCTTTAAAATGTATATTCTCATTTTGTGATTGAAATCTTCTGAAGACCACTTTACTCTTGTTCTCCATAGAAAAGATAGGAGAAATGGTTGCCATGGTAACAAAATATAAATATTTTGTCATACTTATAAATTTTACATCTTGAAAATCGAATGTACCGTACTGTCGGAAACTAAATACATGTCGACACAAAAAATCTGGTGTGACAAGCACAGTACACAACATTCGATTACCGAAGGTAAGAGAAAGTTGTGTGCTGTGCGCCAGTCACACCAGATTTTTAATGAGAGAAAGATGTGAGAAAATTATTATTCCTTTTAATACATATATTTAAATAAATAATAAAAGTCCTTGTTTATACGTTTTGCAGTTAATTAGATAAATTTATGTAATTTATACTATTAAAACTAAAAAAAAAAAATGGTACATTCTTAATGAAATGATTTGAGGAAAAATTTGGAAAATAAATTTTAAAGAGATATATGCAACAACTGAACCGTAGAGTTCCGTGTTTGGATCTAAATGCATATCTTTAATCTCAAAAAAAACGCCACTTTAAATAAAAAATAATGATGTTTCTCTTTTTAGTAAACTCATCAAAAATACATTTAATTAATAGTATAGTAATAGTACTATTAACATATGATGAATTTTATCATAAAATTAAATATTATGAATCTGAATATTATTAAATAAATTGGCTACTTATTTAATTTTAAGATAGGAACACTAAATGAAGTAAAAGAAGGGAATCTTGATACTGAGAAATTTATAAAAAGACAAGGATTAAATGAACCCTGTTATTCAATGGTGTGTCAAAGACCAAAAAATTCAAAATTGAGTTAAGCATGGAATATTGTTTCAAATGCTTTAATTAATAGTATTTTTTATGAAATATGTCCTAAAAAAATTTATTTTTAATGTAAAAGCATAAAATTATTTTTACAATATTTCAATGCAGGATTTTACATTTTTCAATAATGATTTATGTACTTAACATGTTGTTTCGTAATACTTAATTTGAAAAGAACAATTTTTCATTTATGCGTCAAGTGCAAGACATCGTAAACAACTATACGCTTGAGATATATTGTTGCGTTTATGCCCCAAGTATTTTCAATTATGAACACCGGCATCGCTATTGTTTAGAGGTATTTAATATAAACTCAAGAAAATATTAATTTTATTTATTTCAAATTTATATATTCAATACACTATTACTATATTCCATTTGTTGAAATTTAATACAAGTATTTCATAACCTACAAAAATTATCAATAGTTATATTATAATTCATTTTTTACTTTCTTTTAGCCTAATTCTATAATGTTTTCTATCTTTTTCTATGAACTATATATATATATATAATTTTCCAATTAACAATAAATTAATATCGTTTAATTGAGTTTTAACCAGTGTGATTTTAACAACCAATAAAAAGTTATTTACCAAATAATATTATATATATATTTTTCCCTTAAATAAACAAAAATCATTTTTTTTTTTTTGAAAAATGAGAAAATTTTCTCTGAATTCGTAGACGTCAAAATTTAATTTTTTGATATTATTCCTGATAATGAAAATGAAGATGAGGATGAGGATCAGTGCGATTTCGAAAAGACAACAAAATAAATAATATTAGGTTAGGTTAGGTTGAAGTGGCCGTAATATTAAGTCTATTTCATTATTATAACTTTGATTTACTGTTTCCAAGCTATTTATTCAGAAATTAATTGATGAGAAAATTTTGATATCACTTTGTATTTAATTTTAAAATATTAATACTATTTAAAATTGATGAATGTGATTTTGATAAAAAGTTTCTATGCTACTAGTATTAAATATAAAGAGACTTTGAAGCATTTTTGCAAATATAATTGGACTTAGAGAATTTTTCAATCATGGGTCAAGGGACTTTGAAGCATTATTTACAAATATAAATCGCACATAGAGAATTTTGTAAAAATAATTTTTTATATTTTATTTTTTTTCTCTAAATTAGTCATATTTTTAGAGATAATTTATGAATATCTGCCATAATTACAGTATTTACTTGCACAATTGACAAAAAAAATGATATATAATCTAATAAAAACAATTTAAATCAGAAAAACTTTAATGTTGATTTTCTCAAAACTCGATATTTGGTCTTTGACACACCATTGAATAACAGGGTTCAAATATCAGTTGATTCATTTGATAGAGTGTGAAAAATCAGATTTCCTAATGACAAAGCATTTAAAATTAGTAAATTAAAAAACTTAGAAAAAAGGATTTAGAATGATAGGAAGTTTATTAAAAAAGCTCTTGCTTATTTAAATGTGGACCTGATTTAAAAGTCCTTTCTTTAAAATAATACCCTACTTACGTTTAAGTTAAAATAAAATAAAAACAAATGATGTTAGGAAAAAAAATAAATGAACCTTTTGTTTTATTAGAAAAATCATATGGGAAATAGCAGATGTTAATTTCTCTTGAATTTATTAATTGGTTTTAATGTTACTATCCGACAGACGTTCATTTCTAAATTAATTTATCTAAGAAGGATGCCATGAATAAATTGATTTGAAAGGAAGATATATTTTTGAGAGTCTGAAGAGTCAGATGTTATGTGTTATATACAATACGTATGTTGAAGTAGTTGGTGGCTACTTTCGCTAGTTCGCCGAATATCAAGAAAAGGTATAAAAAAGATTAAGTTTTAGTTGTAACATTTTATGTTATTAGATAAGTATTAAAAAAAAAGGTATCGATATTAAGTGAAATTTTTAGAATTGTGATTTTATAGGAATCCAATCCATCGTCCTAGAAATTAATAAATGAGTTGGTTATTTGTGTCACCTACCTCCCAGTAAACACTAAACAAAATTATTCACCCTGTAGTAGAGCTATCTTCTATTTATATAATTCGCTAATGTCCGTCTGTCTGTCTGTCACGCTCTATTTGGGCAACTTCCCTTTGGAATTTCAAAACGAAATTTTTTATGCTTAAAGAGGACCTTCTAGGAATTAAAAAAAAAAATTTTCATCCGGAAATTCCTATATCTTTTTGAGTTATTAATTTCTAAAGTTACGATTTTTCCCATAAATAAAGCATAGAGAAATATTTATGAATTTTTTCCATTTGTGTATTCTATGAATGTAAACAGATCAGGCACTGGATTGGAATAGTATTAATAATAATTTTTTTTTTTTACGATAAATAAGATAAGCTGAGGGGGATTCGGGGGGGGGGGGGGCAACGCCCCTGCTAGACTGTGAAGCTTCTCATAATTAAGAAAAGGAGAGTGTTCGCCGCAGACGGGCCCGAGCCAGTTGGCGGAGAGTCCAGGGGGGGGGGGGGGACGAGGCCCCCGGCTTGGCGCCATGACTAGTTTATAATGATTTTGGTTTCCAATAAAAAGTAGATTGATTTTGGTTTCCCAATAAAAAGTAGAGAACGGGAAATTTAAAATTTTTCCTATTAAATGGAACTCTGGCTATTTATGAATATATATAAATAAATATAAATAAATAAATGTATCCTATTTAGAAAACTGTTTATGTAGCCTATATGTTTATTTTAAGCATCTAGACATTTTATTTATGTTTCTTCAAACTACACATCTCTTATGGCTCTTTAAACTTGAATATATACCTTTCTCATAATATTTATCTATTCAACTAACAGCCTGCTTTATCTCTCAATATTATTTAGTTATTTATTTATTAAATAAACATAAATACTAATCAGGGCCGGAACTAGGAGATTTTTTAGGGGGGGGGGCCAAATTTAATTTGCCGCCCCTTCCTTAAAATTTTCTCTACAAAATTCATATCATTTTACCTTTTTTTTAGTAAATCTTTCTTTAATTGCCGCCCCCTGATATCTGCCGCCCGGGGCAATGCACCCACTGCCCCCCTAGATCCGGCCCTGATACTAATTGATATATCAATCAATTGATTTAAGGGCGGGGGGTCTAAATGGCCTTAAATCAATTGATTGATATATCAATTAGTATCAGGGCCGGATCTAGGGGGGCAGTGGGTCTGACCCCGGAGCAGCTGATATCGAGGGGCGGCGATTAAAGAGATTTAAAAATGATATAATTTGTAGAAAGAATTTTAAGGAAGGGGCGGCAAATTAAGTTGCCCTAAAATCTCTGATTCCGGCCCTGTGCGTATTTATGTTTATTTAATAAATAAATAACTAAATAATATTGAGAGATAAAGCATGATTAGTTGAATAGATAAATATTATGAGAAATATATTCAAACCATAAGAAGAAATTTCAAATAAAATGTCTAGGTAATAAACATATAAGACTACATACTTGGTTCTAAATAGGATACATTTATTTATTTATGTTATTTATATATATTCATAAATAACCAGAGTTCGATTTAATAGGAAAAATTTTAGAATTTCCCGTTCTCACACTTTTATTGAGTAAATCAATCTACTTTTTATTGAAACTTAAATCGTATAAACTAGTCATGGCACCAAGCACCCTTCCGCCAACAGTTTCGAACCTCTCTGCCTACGTACACACTCATTTTCTTGTTATGAGAAGCTTCACGCGAATCCCCTCAGTATCTTCGTAAAAAAATTATTATTAATATTCAATCCGGTGCCTGATCTGTTTACATTCATAGAATACACAAATGAAAAATTCATAAATATTTCTCTATGCTTTATTTATGGGAAAATCGTAACTTTAGAAATTAATAACTCAAGATTAAACTCGGATGAAATTTTTTTTTGAATTCTAGAAGATCCTCTTTAAACATAAGAAATTTCTTTTGAAAGAAAGAAGTTGCCCAAGCGTACTTGAACGAACGAGTTGAGAAATAACTCTACTTACAGGGTGAATGTGTTTACTGGGAGTAGGTATTACAAATTTTAATAACTTTCATTTATTTCTAGGACGATAGTTGGACCTATAAAATCACAATTCAAAATTTCACTTAATGTTGATACCTTTTTAATACTTATCTAATAACATGTGTATTACAACTAAAACTTAATCTTTTTAACTTTTCTTGATATTCGGCGAACTAACTGTAGCCACCAACTTCAACATTACGTATTGCCAACACATAACATCTGACTCTTCAACTCTCAAAAATATATCTTCCTTTCAAATCAATTTATTCATGGCATCCTAGATAAATTAATTTAGAAATGAACGTCTGTCGAATAGTATTGTGTCAAACCATTGGCAAATTCAAGAGAAATTAACATCTGCTATTTCCATATGATTTTCTAATAAAACAAAGGTTCATTTATTTTTCCTAACATCATTTGTTTTTATTTATTTTAACTTAAACGTAAGTAAGTATTATTTTAAAGAAGGACTTTTAAATCAGGTCCACATTTAAATAAGCAAGGAACTTTTTTTTATAAACTCTGATTCCTGCTGTAAGTTTTTTGGTTATAATTTTAAATGCTGTCATTAAATCTGATTTTTTCACGCTCTACGCAAGAATGAATCAGCGATATTTGAACCCTGTTATTCAATGGTGTGTCCTAATCAGTTTTTGAAAGCATTAAAGTTTTTTCTGATTTAAGTGCATTAGATTATATATCGTTTTTTGTCAATTATTAGTAAATACTGTAATTATGAAAGCGAAGATATTCATAAATTATCTCTAAAAATATGACTTAATTTAGAAGAAAAAATAAAAAAAAATTATTTTTACAAAATTATATGTGCGACATATTTGTAAATAATGTAAAATCCTGACCATGATTGAAAATTGTAAGTCCAATTATATTTGCAAAAATAGCTTCAAAGTCTCTTTATATTTAATACTAGTAGCATAGAAAACTTTTTATCAAAATCACATTCATCAATTTTAAAATAGTATTAAAAAATTAAATACAAAATTGAATATCAAATTTTCTCATCAATTAATTTCTGAATAACTGGAAGCAATAAATCAAGATTATAATAATGAAATAGGCTTAATGTTACGGCCATAATAACCTAACCCTAATATTATTTTTGTTATGTTTTCGAAATCGCACTTGATCCTCATCCTCATCTTCTTTTTTCATTAATCAAGATAATATCAAAATTAAATTTTGACGTCTGGAATTCAAGAAGAAAATTTTCTCATTTCAAAAATGATTTTATTTAAGGGGAAAAATATATATATAATATTATTTGAGTAAATATTTATTGATTTGTTAAAATCACACTGTTTAAAAACTCCAATTAAACTTGTATTAATTATTGTTAATTGGAAAATTATATATATATATATGGTTCATAGAAAAAAGATAGAAAACATTATAGAATTAGGCTAAAAGTAGATTATATTATAACTATTGATAATTTTTTGTAGGTTATGAAATACTTGTGATAAATTTCAACAAATGTATAAATTTGAAGTAAATAGAGCTTCTTGGTTATATTAAATAACACTCTAAGATATTGCTTTTTGATACCGTTGTTCATAGTGAAAAATACTTGGGCATAAGCTAACAATTATCAGATACTCAAGCGTATAGTTGTTTACGATGTCTTGCACTTGACGCATAAATGAAAAATTGTTCTTTTCAAATTTTGAAGCAACATGTTAAGTACATAAATCATTGATGAAAAATGTAAATTCCATTGAAAATATTGTAAAAATAATTTTATGCTTTTACATTAAAAACATTTGGGAACATATTTCATAAAAAATACTATTAATTAAAGCATTTGAAACAATATTCCATGAAACTCAATTTTGATTACACGGTCTTTAACACACCATGAATGGCGGGGTTCATTTAATCCTTTTAATCATAAATTTCTCAGTATCAAATTCCTTTCTTTACCTTCATTTAGTGTTCCTATCTTAAAATTAAGTAATTTGTATAATATTTAGAATTTCATAATATTTAATTTTATGATAAAATTCATCATGTTAATAGTACTATTACTATACTATTAATTAAATGTATTTTGATGAAGTTTACTAAAGAAAGAAAACATCATTTTTTATTTAAAGTGGCGTTTTGAATTAAAATATGCATTTAGATTATAAACGCAGAACTCTACGGTTGCATATCTTTTAAAATTTTCATTTTCATAAATCGCATTAGAATGTACCATTTTTTAGTTTTAATAATTAAATTACATAAATTTATCTAATTAACTGCAAAACATATAAACAAGGACTTTTTGTATTTATTTAAATATATG
>JAKCPI010008035.1:0-51529 GCA_023213315.1 Euborellia annulipes
TTTTTTTTTTTTGCCCTCGGGGCATGGCGTAGAGGTTAGCGTGCTAACCTCATATTCCAAACGTCGCGGGTTCGGACCCCAGGAAGTCCGATGATTTTATTTAAGCCAATTGGATACCAAATGGCTTAAATAAGAATGCCTGGACCCCATATATGTATATTTATTAATAACGGATATCGTAAAAAGTCTTATATGGCCTGAGTTGCCGAAAAGACTGTGTATGAATGTGTGTGTGTGAGTGTGAGTGTGAATGAGAAAAAAGTGTGAATGTTTTTTTAAAAAAAAAAAAAAAAAAGTTTTTTTCGCAAGTTTTATCAAATTATTATCATTACTAAACAATTGCACAGCATTTTTACAGTCTATATTTAAGATAAAGTGAATAATTAATTCATTTTATTTTATAAGGTTATTTGTATCTTTTGTCTCGCCATTTGCTGAAGAAACTCCCTCTGATGTGCCACGAATAGACATTAAAAAATGAAATTAATTTATACAATTATCATCAGCCTTTTTAAATACTTGCTGCTAGTAGAAAAATCCGTTTTACGCAAAAATGCTGACGATTTTGGAATCCGAGAAAAATCAAATAAAGTATTTTTGCGTAATTTATTGTTCTCGTAAAGTATAGAGTGTAATTACCCGGCATACGGGTGGCAACCCCTTATACGTAATTGTTTTTAATGCATACCATCAAAATAAATAAGGGAAAAATGTGTCATTTATCAGCAGTTAAATAAAATAAAACTGGAGAACTCACCTCTGCCAGCCGGTGATTGCAATCCCACGGAATCCCTGCTGGAACTTTCTAGATTCTGCGGTCATCACTTCCAACCATCGCAAATTGTTCTCCAAGTGTCTTTTCACATTTGGCAAATAGAGAGTCTCTCCAAAGGCGCCTTTGAACGCTGATGCTGACCAAATTGTTGGAAACACAGCTGCGTATTTGTCCCAAACCATTGAGGGGACAAAACGGTACACATCCTCAGCGTACACCCACACCTAGAAAGAAGAGTACACAAAAAAATTCCAGTATTTGTATGATGTGTGTCTCTTAAAATTTTAACAAATTGGGGTATAATTTTTTAAGTATTAATTTGTAAATTTTTACATTAAAAATAAATTTTTTCGACCAGTGAGTGTACTTGTGTTTTTTCTTTGCTGACGTTTTTGTTCATAATTTCGTTAATAATTAACAGATTTTTACGAATGAATGATTTTTAGAAAGCCAAAGAACTATAGAATATCGTACATATATTTTTTGTGCATTCAGGGATATCTAAAATTGTACTAGGGGTGACCAAAGCAAAAAAAATCTTGAAAATTTCGATTTTTTAAAACTTTAAGCCGTTTGCGGCACGTCTAAATGACCTCCGATTGGAATTAAGCTTAAAATTTATATGTATTCTAAATACCTGAATATTTTTACGGGATGCGGCGTTAAAAATAATTTGAACATTCTAAATAAAAAGCCTTTTAGAGCACTTTTTCTACTACAATCTATTTTGCTCTATATCTCTAAAACTGTGCCTGATGGGGCAAAACTGAATTGATATTTGAATTCAGCATGAAAAATACTTCTAGAATTTCATATCTTTATTCTTGTGAAAGAAAAAAAAGTTCATTTTTGTCGACTAGTGTAATAGATGACATTAGGGTAGGATGTATTCCTAATAAAAATGGTTTCCAAATAAATTATAATTTACGCCCCCCCGCTAGAAATATAAACCCTTTCTTTAATACGCCCCCTCGGCGCCGCCCTTGTTGCGGCACTGGCCAGATTCGCTAGTGTATGGAGCCTTTAAGTTTAATACATCATTCCACTCCACATCCATTTCTGAATATATAAAGAATATTTAATCACATTAGTTCACACCATTAATGGTCCATTGATAGGTAGGTAGTGTAAAATTTCAAGACATATCAGAGGGTCGGAATTCCATTTGGCCACAAGATGTGATTTTTACGTATTATCTTAAAATGATCCTCTGTTTTTTGTAATTATTAATGTCATTATTATTATAGAACTTTTTTGTTTTAATGAAAATGTCTTCTAATACAGAGGGAATTTAGAGACGTTAATTATGATAATGTCTTTAGGGGAAAATCGATGATGATCAGCTTTTGATAATAATGTGCGCGATGACGTAATAATAGCAATTTAATGTCACATTATTTATGAGTTGTTTAACTTTATTTTAATGAGTAGCTTTAGAGAGAAGAATTGATTAGAGTTTCATTAAAAAAAACAACAAAAAAAATCTGGTGTGACTGGCGCACAGCACACAACTTTCTCTTACCTTCGGTAATCGAAAGTTGTGTACTGTGCTTGTCACATCAGATTTTTTGTGTCGACATGTATTTAGTTCCCGACAGTAGGGAATATTTGAATTCAGATGTAAAATGTATAAGTATGGGAAAATATTTATATTTTGTTACCATGGCAACCATTTCTCCTATCTTTCCTATGAAGCACAAGAGTAAAGTGTGCTTCAAACAATTTTGAGGGCAAAACGAGAATATACATTTGAAAGAGCATCTAAAAAACAATTGATTTTTGAATTTTAATCAAAATCGTTAGAGCGAATTTTGAGAAAATCGAAAAAAACTGAAAAAGTACATCGGTAAAGTACTAGTACTCTTTGGCCGATTTTGATTAAAAGCTTATTTTTCCGGTCCCGGGGGGTGTTTAACTTAAATATAAAATTTCAGCCTCATAGCTCAATTCCTTCATGCTTAAAATTGAACACACACAGACACACACACACACAGACACACACACAGACAGACAGACCATGTCGCGAAAACCACTCTTTTGGATTCAGGGGACCTCAAAACGTGAAGATCCATCAAAATCTCGACATCGAATTTTTGACATGAATCCAATACTTTCTCTCTATATATATATTACATATATACATAGGTAAGAGAAAGTAAAAAAACAGCTAGATTATTATTATTTTAAATAAATTCCTATCGTTTGATATACAAGGTTAGCACGCTACCTACTAAGCCAAGCCCGGGGGCAAATGATAATTATTATTACGTATTTCAATCCAGTGTCTGCTTGAAGATTTGTTTACACTCATAGATTGTAAATGCAAAGAATACATAGATATTTTTCTATGGGGAGAAATCGTAACTTTTGGAATTAATAACTCAAAAAGTTATAGGAATTTCGGGACCTCAGTATTTTTCGTGGACTCTCCATAACGTCCTCTATAAGTCTGCAAAATTTTGTTTCAAAATTCCAACGGGAAGTTGGTCAAACAGAGCGTGACAGACTGACGGACACTCCGCTTATTATTATTTATATAGAAAGATATTTATTTGGTATCCAAATGGCTTAAAATAATCGGGCTGCCTGGGGTTCAAACCCGCGACCCTCGGTAGAGAAGGTTAGCAGACTAACCCCTTCACCAAGCCCGAGGGCATTATAACGACAACTCTAGAAAAAAAAAGATGTCCTCTCAGATAAAACAAACCAAATAAAAGCGTTTAAATAAGAGGGCGCCAATTCAAAATTAGTTTAAATTCAAGAAAGCCAATCTTACTTACTCTTAGTTAACTTACCCCCTCCCCCTCCCCCCTCTCTCTCTCGAATCTTTAACTCACACAACTTTAAATTTGTTGAATTGAGAGGAGAGGAGGGGGTGGGGGGGGGGTGGAATTAATTCATTTGAAACTCAAAACTAAAAGTTTCCTTAGAGAGAGAATTCTTGAATGGAAAATTATTTGTAATAAACTTAAGGGAATGATTTTTTTTTTTTTTTTTTCGAGGTCTTAATTTAATCAAATTAAAAGTTTTTTTTTTTAGAATAAGCTAATAAAAAAAAAAAAACGTAAACAAAATAATAATTTCACTGGTTGAGCGACCCGCCTTCAGCGTGCATAGAACTCATTTGGTGATCGAGTATTTTCTTGGACTCTCCATAAGCTATTAGAAGTTGCTGTTGGCGCCAAAATGTAGGGTCGCCAACTCACCGTCAGAGCGCACCACAAACATTAGGAAAGTTGCTGTAAGGCCTGGGTGTAAGAATCAACAACACTCTTAGCTGGCATGGCAACACAATACACATTTTAAATAAAATAAATAGAACGCTCTATCAGTTAAAGTTTCCTAAATCAATCCCTTAGGGAACGTTTGGTAAAAACATTGATATTTCCCCCATCTGGATTATTGCTGTGTTGTCTGCAATGACCTAACATCGGAATTAAACATGAAACTCCAGAGAACTTTGAACTCATGTTTGAGGTTTGTGAAGGGTCTGCGTTTGGACGTGCGCGTCACCCGGGACTTAAATTGGCTCACAGTTGCCAATCGTCGAAAATATTTCCTTGGCTGTTAGATTTTCAAGATCAGTCTAGTGAGTGCACAGCTAGAGAGTGGACGTACGTGACCGGAGCTCTTCTTATCCTGAACAGATAAGCTTGCTTTGCACCTGCTTTTCTATTTTTCCCTTTGTTTTTATCATTGATAAACTGTTCGCATCCTTTTATTTATCATTTTTTATATAATTGATTTTCATTTGCTTTATTATATTAATAGTTAATTAATATAATTTGTAAGGCTTTCGCCGAGACGGCGAAGCCTTCGAAGAGATGGCGGAGGGCCGAAGGGGCTCGGGCCCCCCGCGGCCCCCTGACAAGCAAATAGCTGGCAGTATTGCTAGAAGCGCCTTCTCGATGGCCGACAACGGGCCTTATTTCGTTTTTGTTGAGAAAAAGCAAAAAGTGCGTTTTTACATTAACAAGGATCAAGAAGAGAAATTAATAAATGAGGACTCTAATATTTCCCAATTTGAAAATGTGGAGACAAAAACTATTAATAAACCGTTACACCCTATGTTGTTTGGTAAATTTTTATTCCAGCAAATGCCAAATTATAGGCATTCTGTCTTAGGAATAACACGGTTAAATAAAATAAAAATTCGAGTTCAATTTCAATCTGCATCTGATGCGAACAATTTTATCAGTGATCCTATTCTTATAAATAATAATTTTGAGGCATATATTCCTCCATTTCTCACATGCAAAACTGGATTGATTCGGGGATTTTCATTAGACCTGGACATCAATGATCTCTTAGATCCCGATTTCTGTGTCTCTTCGTACAAAATAATAAAGGTTGAGAGAATGAATAGATTAGTCAAGCCGGTAAATCAACCACAGTATTGGACCCCCTTCAGGGACAGTTAAGGTAACTTTCCAGTCCCAGATGCTGCCTCCTTATATAGTAGTTCACTCTGTTCGAAGCGAGGTTTCTCCATTCATTCCTAAACCAACTTATTGTTATAACTGCAATCGGTATGGTCACAGAGCTTCTGGATGCAGGAGTTCTACACGCTGTTCCGCTTGCGGTGAGGGGCATGAAATTAATCAATGCCAAAAGGAAGATCCTCCTGAATGCCTACATTGTAAAAAAGGGCATCTCTCAACGAACTTTATGGAATGTAGCGAATATAAGGATCAACAAAAGATACTGGAGCATATGACATTGAGGGGATATTCATTTAGGGAAGCTTTAACTGTGGTTAAATATAAACCCTTTTCGGATGTTCTTTCTTACGTCCCTCATGCTCCACTGGTGTTTGATCAGGTCAATTTTCCACCTGTAATTCCTCCTAGCAGAGACACTTTTTCTCAGAAGAGATCCTGTGATAACGAGATAGAGGATAGATCTACCCAAAAGAAACATTATAAAATTAAATGCAGGAGAGAGGAAAGACCTCCTCGGGTTCAGCCATCTCCTCATTTTTCTCTTCCCTGTTCGCAAATTACGTTAGGGGGATCTCCCATGCCTGCTAACCCACATAGGCCTAATGAAGCTATCAAGCTTCAGACTATATTGGAAAAAAATCCTGCAATGGATGTCTCTTTTCTTGGTTGTGCTGATGCTTCAAATAACCACTGCGAATCTCAGCAAGTTGTTACTAATGACATCAATGTCCATATTACATAGTATGTAAAGTTAGTCCTTTATAATCTTACTTTTATATATCGTAATTATTTTAGTGTACAAAGTCGTAAAATATCGTTGTACTTCTTGTAATTTTTGGTTACTCTAAGTTTACGTTTTATTATTTGTTTATTGAGATAAATGGCGGACAGAAGTCATGCTAATTTGCCCTTGAAAATTTTTCAATGGAATGCTCGCTCAGCTGCGGCAAACTCAGGAGCTTTGAATCAATTTTTGGAGTCTTCTGGTGTTGGTTTGGGATGCATTTCCGAAACATGGTTTCATCCTGAAAGATTATACAAGTTTCCTAATTTTAACTTAATTAGACAGGACAGAGAAGATGGAAGAGGAGGTTCGGCCATTCTCGTGAGAAAACCATTCCGCTTCAAGCGGATCCCGATCGATCCTATTCCGGGATGTGACATCTGTGCGGCAGAAATTTTCGTCCAGGATATAAAGATAACGTTTGTAGCTGTTTATAGCCCACCGAATAATTTTATTCCGCAAGTTTACCTAGCAAGGCTATTTTCGTTAGCTAGCCATGATTTTATAATATGTGGAGATTTTAATGGCCATCACTCCAGTTGGGGAAATCCTTTTAATGATACGATTGGAAACTCAATTCTCAATACAATCGAGGACCACAATCTCGTCATTTTGAATGACGGTCGGCCGACGAGAGTAAATTATCCGTCACAAAGGCCAACTGCCGTAGATATCTCCATTGTGTCTCCTGACATTGCACCCTTAATTAATTGGAATATATTAGAGGAAACTCTAGGCAGTGATCATTTTGTAATCCTCTTAGAATGTAATGTGCCCTATAGAGAAATTTTGTTCAAAAACCACAGGAATTGGAATATTAAAAAGGCGAATTGGGATTCTTATAGATCTAGGATAAATCAGGAGATAAGCGAGATTCCAACGAGTATAGTCTCATACGAGAGATTGATAGGTGCAATAAATAAAGCTGCGTATGACTCAATCCCTTTGGCTCCTGCATTTATCAAGTTTCACACGCCTCCCAATCCCTGGTGGAATGATAGATGTACCTATGTAATTCAAGAAAGAAAATCGGCTCTCAAAAAATATAGGTCCCACACTACATTTGATAATTTTATTAACTACCAGAAAGTTAATGCCCAAACTAAAAGATTTTTAAAAGCTGAGAAGAAAGCCAGTTGGATTCGCTTCTGTAGCAACCTTAACAGAAATGTTCCGTTATCAGATGTCTGGCGTACTTATAGAAGGTTCAAAAAAGTCGGCAATTACTCTCGTCCCGATCCCAGTAATCCTTCAGTCAATTGGATAGAAGACTTCTTGGATAAGATAGCCCCTCCTTTTGTACCTTCTCAACCTCATATAATCCTAGAGAATGATGTACCGAATCCGAATCATCATATTGCAGAAGAAATCTCTTTGGAAGAGTTAGTTTATTGTATTAGAAGGAACTCTAATAGTGCGCCCGGCAAGGACAACATTCTATACCCAATGATTTCCAATCTTCCCCAGAATGCCATTCAATATATGCTAGACGTTTTCAACGATATATTAAGGACTGGCAAAATTCCTTCTGAATGGCAAGAGGTAGTAGTGGTTCCTATTCTCAAGCCCAATAGGGATCCCGCGGACTCTGCTTCATACCGGCCGATTTCACTTTTATCTTGCATCTGTAAAACTTTTGAAAGAATTATGAAACATCGACTGGAATGGTGGTTGGAGTCTAATAATATCCTCCCCTCCCACCAGTTCGGCTTTCGAAAAAATAGATGTACAATGGATAGCTTGGCTATGTTATCAAGCGATATCAACCGTTCTTTCGCTGAGAAACAAATGACATTTGCTTTTATGGCAGATATTGCGAATGCCTATGACAATATGGATCTTGCGCTACTTAAACAAATTTTGATAAGCCTACGTATCCCGTGTAGAGTGGTACGAGTAATTATCTCTGTTTTTCACGAAAGGAAAGTTTATGTGAGGTACAAGGGTGAGCTTAAGGGCCCCAGGATAGTTTCCAAAGGGGTATGCCAAGGAGCAATTCTGGCTCCTTTGTTGTATTCCATTTATACATCGGATTTAGCTTCCAGTATGGTTTTTCCTAAGATCACCACTATTATGTTTGCAGATGATGTTTGTTTTTATTCGAGAGTTCCGAATGATCAGGAAGGGTTGGCAAATCTTAAGGAGGCAGTGGCCAGATTTTTAGAATGGCTGAATGATAAAGGTTTTGAAATTTCGACATCTAAATCAACGCTGACTATCTTTTCACGGAAGCATAGGGACCCTTTCATCCAGAATCTAAATGTTGGTGGTCTTACGTTCCCCGTTCGAAATCAAGTCAAATTTCTAGGGGTTGTACTTGATAGAAAATTGAATTGGGCAGCTCATGTGAATTCGGTAGTTTTAAAATGCGAGAAGGGCATCAATTTATTAAGGATGTTCACTAGAACTTGGTGGGGCGCAGACCCCAAGATTCTTAAAATATTATATCAGGCCATTATTAGATCTCATTTAGACTATGCCTGTTTCATATATGGGGGTATAAATAAAAGACTTACGGATAAAATAAGTTCCGTTCAGTACAAAGCTCTGAGGTTGATTACGGGTGCAATGAGGTCAACACCAACCAATGCTTTGCAGGTCGAAACCAACGAAATGCCATGGCGTTTAAGAACTCTCCTATTGGGGGCCAGATTTTTAATTAGAAGAGCTTGTATTAAGGATTTTCCAGTCTTCTGTAGGCTGAGGAAGCTTCAGGACACAATGGCATTCCCATTCTGGAGCTCAACAAAGCCAGTCCCCCCACTAATAAGTGCCCTAAATATCTGTGACCCATTTATGGATTTAGTTGAAACAAAAACAGTTCCTTTCATGTATTCTTTCGATAAAAATATTAAATTATTTTCTCCCAGTATTGATACCTCTATGAAGATTCCTGAACTTTTATGGAATTCCCCGTGTGCTGATATAATTGTTAGGGTCCATATAGAATCAATTAATCCTCGGAGTCACATTATTTATACAGATGGATCCAAATGTTCCAGCGAGGATTTTGTTGGAGCGGCATTCTATGACCCTCAGGACAGCTTTATAAAGAAGTTCACGCTGCCCGCTCTGACTTCCATATATTCAGCGGAGGCAACTGCAGTTCTTGAAGCCATCAAGTACGCGAATTCAAAGAATAAGGAGTCCTTCTCTATTGTAACTGACTCATTGAGTCTCCTGAATGCGTTGAAAAATAGTCAGGCCGTTACTTCGGAACTTATTTTGGTCATTAAGAAAGAACTTTATCGCGGCTATAGAATGGGCAAATCTATAAAGTTCGTTTGGGTGAGAGGTCACATTGGCTGCTTAGGCAATGAGACCGCGGACAAGGCGGCTAAGGACGCCGTACAATGTCTTCACCTAACCCACACCTCTGTTTCTTCTAATGATATTGTATCAAAATTAAAGGAAGTAATTATGGTAAAATGGCAGGAGGACTGGGACAGATCGTCGCTCACAAGAGGGTATAAATATTATCAGATTAATCCTAGAGTGGGCTCTCCACCTTGGTTCCACAAGATCAATGGTGGTAGAGCCTTCTACACCTCAATCACTAGGATGAGGCTCGGCCATGGACGATATCCGGCCCACCTAAAAAGGATTGGCATTAGAGATTCGGATGGATGTGATTGCGATGAAAGTATAGTTGCAGATTTGAACCACCTTCTATTTGCATGCCCTAGATTGAAACGAGAGGACTTCGAAGAATGGCTCAGTAGGAAGAGGATCCCAAGACCAACAAATATTTCTGTGCTCCTTCATAAGCTGGAAAAGGACATTTATTTTAATATTTACACATTTTTCTGTGAAAATAATATTCATATCTAAATTCTCTTTTTTTTTTTTTTTTTTTTTTTTTATAGTATAGACTAAATATGTAGTATGTGAGTTTCAATAATTTCCGATGCATTTGTATCGTGTGTATAATTGGTGGCCAAAATGGTGATCTGCCGAAGGCCAATTTTCTTTAAAAACTAACTAACTAACTAGATTTTCAAGATCTTGAATGTGTGGTGTCTATCATATCTGCGTTCAATATTTGTATATCAATCTACTGTCCGAGGAAGGGAAACCAGATTGAATAACCGCTGCTTATATGTTCCACGTCACACACAATACGGACATGTATGCGAGGTCCTTTTCGGTCGCGTCCTGTCATCTGTGGAACTCTCTTCCTCCGGATATTAGAGAGTCCCGCACCCTTGCAGTCTTCAAGAATCGTTTATTTGCATTTTTACAAAATCTATAATAATTTATGTGTACAGTGTAAAAAGGAAGAAAAGAAAATTTTATGTACATATGTTCTATGGGACAATGTCCCAGAACATTTCTATTTGTGTTAAATAAATAAATAAAGCGAAAGTTGACCGGAAATGCAGTGAAAGCGTCACGTATCCTAGCCAGAACGCTTTCATAAACACTTTGCTTCCGGAACTCGCCCGAAGCAGTCCGGACCTCAGCCCGTAACATTCGCCGGCACCCTTAATTTTGGTTCATGCATCTCATTGCCTCCCCTCTTTGGTTAAATGCCCTTTTGTGCTACACCAACCCCCGGTTGATGCTTTGCTACTAGACCACTCCATTCGAGTCCTGACGAACTCAAATTCATTATATACTCATCCATTCCCATCCTCATATTGCTTCCACATCACATTTTTACTCATCCTTTGTTTCATCCACCCAAAACCGGCGTGTCCATTATTTATTTTATACATCAAGCAAGTGTATTTTTATTTCTGGAGTAAAAGTTGTTATTTATTTTTTTGTTAAAATACGGTGTACTTCTTTATCGCGTTTTCCGAGGAGTCCACGATTGCTTGGAGGAGTAAATGTAATTATACAGTCCACTAATACCACCCTTCCTACATCTCCTTCAAGCTCTAACAGTTGCAAAATTATTTAAAAAAAAAAAGCTAGTAAATTATACCCTAGTGCCATCTATTAGAAGAAAATTATTTGGAAACCAATTTATAAGGCCTAAACAAGGGGGGGGGGGGTAAAGGGAGTAATTACCCCCCCCCCCCCCTGAGACCAATTCGCGGGCAGTCAGATACAAGGGGAGTTAAAGGGGGTAATTACCTCCCCAAGAATTTTTAATGTAAAATTTTAAAAATTAATATTTGAAAATTTGATTTGTATTTATATTCTAGCAAACAAGTACAGAATGCGCCTTTAAATTACCGAAATTAAGAAAAAATTGTGTGCTGTGCGACCAGTCACACCAGATTATCCCCCCCCCCTCCCCCCCGCCCCCGAGAAACACCTCTGGATCCGCTCTTGGGCCTAAAGTGTGTTTTTTTTCTCTATTATCTATAATTTTAAAATATTCTTACATTTTAAATAGAGAATTCTTTAATTAACGTGAATACATGTTATTATAATTTATTGAATCGTAATAGGATATGAATTCTTTCAAATTAATTTTAATCCTAATAAATACTGAAATTCTCCAATTACTTCTAGTAATTTATTTTCATTTATATTTTTTTTCTGAATTCTCACATTTCATTAAATATTATTATATTTACATAATTTAAAACAAAACTTACCATTGGTTCGACAAGTTGTCCAATATGAAACTCGTCTAGACTCTGTGGCGAGATATGCCTAAGCATGTCGTCCCAGATGATAGGGACAACGGGAGCTCCGTCAGGGGCTCGATATCGCCTTCGGACAAATGCAGCCACCCGGGCCACGTGCGTTAAAAATAACGATTCGCGCATTTGTGAACGACATCGTGGACATTCACCCATTTGGAATACTTCGTCACAGCCTATATGTAGGAATCGTGCCCGTTTATGGATTGCCATCACCTGTTAACACAAACACATTTCCTTAATTAAGCAGTATCATCAAACGAAAAGGGCCAACAGAAGGAAGATTGAAAACTTTGAATTTTTTGGGACCTATATCCGCCTCTGTCCAAGTTTCGGGGGATATACAGTACGTGACCCGATTTCAGAATACCCCTTGTTAACGCAAATTGTCTATTAGTTCTCTTTGTTCTTTAGTTTCCCTTTAAAATAAATATTTATTTAAATGAAAAAAAAAAAGTTCGTATTTATAATTATTCAATATGCGAGTCAATTGAGTCCGGCATTCCCAATTGGGCACAAAGAGACAAATGATAATCGATATGAATCGAACCATTGATAATTGATTGAAATGATATATACTCCCTCCCTCTCTCTCTCTTTTCTGTCTCAATTTTCCCGCAAAACAAAAAATATTCTATTACAATTTAGTATCATAAAATGACAGATGAAATTGAATCCTACAAAAATTCATCAAAAGATATGCGAATATTGGAAATTTCATTATTAAAAAAAAAAAAAAAATAGAAATATGGTCTGGATCTATAGATGATCCTACAAAATTTGACAAATAAACAACAAAGACTGAAGAAGAATGGCCATTGGATGCTCCGAAATAATTTGACATAACTAGTGAAGATAAATTTTGGGGATGGATATATGATTCATTAGACACTATTTGACTAATATCTTTCTTCAATCTGAATCAGATATCGCCCTTATCCTGTAGTTAAACTTACAAATTCAGATCCCATTACCTCCCAAAACTCTATATTCGTACGCGCACTATTTTACCCAAAATTGTGGTTTGACGCAGAATGCAAGAATGGGGCGGTATATTACAGGGGAAAAGGGAAAGGGTTTTTAAATATCTGGGTTCCTTTGTGACTTCTGAAGGAGTGAGTAGATAAAAGAGCTAAACCAAGTTGGTTGAAGGAATGAAAAGATCTGAGGAATGGCAGGAGTGACAGTGACATCGCAAAAGATTCAGGAAAATAGGTAGAGATGTATAAGGGTATTTTATGGCTGGTGGAATTTGTATCAGGAATGAAAGCTGGAGAAAACGCAGCCAAAATTTTTCTTTAAGAATATATTTCAACAGCTGACGTTTCGGCTTTGGTCAAAGCCATCCTCGGAGCTATAAACAACGAAACGAAACATTTTCTTTTACAAATATGGCTTAACAATCATTTTTTTTAAATTTTTTCAGAATGCAAATCATACCTGCTGTTGGTCATCATATACATATATTTTGAATTGTGTGATGACCAATAGCAGGTATGATTTGCATTCTGAAAAAATTTTTAAATTGTTAAGCCATATTTGTAAATGAAAATGTTTCGTTTCGTTGTTTATAGCTCCGAGGATGGCTTTGACCAAAGCCGAAACGTCAGCTGTTTAAATATATTTTTAAAGAAAAATTTTGGCTGCGTTTTTCTTTCATTCCTGATAGGTAGAGATGGTTTGGTCATGTGATGAGGAGAGAAAAGGATTTTGTGGGGAAAAGAATGTCAGATTTTAATGTGGAAGGGAAGAGACCAGGTGGAAGGCCCAAAAGAAGATTGAAGGAATGTAATCGAGAACTGCAGGCAGAAATCCCTTCTCATTAAATCCTAACCCTGAGGAGTCATCCTTCATGATTGCATGTAGCCACTGGTGTGATCACAGGTCTTTTATGCAACCATTTCCCAAATTTAAAAGATTCTTTGATTTCGAAAAATTAATTTCAATGTTCCTTTAATTTTTATTAAAAGCCACCCAATATATTTTAAGAAAAAGTACTTACTTGTTCAATAATTTGTTCGACAAACGTCATGGACTGGTTGAGTGATGGGCAAAGTGCTTGTGGCGATTCAGGAACTTCGCGTAGTGGCGCAAATTCGGAATGTTTCAAAGCGAATTCAACATGCCCGAATGTTTGTACTAACGGAATCACTTCTAAATGATTCTCCCAAGCTGAATCGATAATATCTCGTACTTCTGATTTAGAATAAGCATTGCCAGCAACGACACCAGCTAATGGTCCCGTAAATGGGAACATATCCTCCCATTCAAGTAAAACTCCTGTTGCTCCAAGTTTTCGTACCAATGGAAAGAGTTTCTTTAAAAACGACACTTTTGGTGGTGCGCCTTTTAAATCAAGATGTACTAAACGATGTGCTGGGATGTATGGATATTTAGCATCTAAATTGACAAATGGAATGCCCATCTGATATAAGCCCTGTTGATCGTAGGCATTGAATCCAGGTGGTCCAGCGGTTGTAGAGCCAAATTGTGAATCGAAATTGGCAACGCCTGCTGCTGGTGCTTGGCCATTGATGTCCACTTGATGGCCTTCAATGACGACCACATTGCTTGAACCGCCGCCTACTTCGACCCCCGATAATTCTTTCGCCAATTGACCAGGTTGGACAAATTGAACACTTCCAGCTCTTTCACTTCCGCCTCCGCCGCCGCCACCTCCTCCACCCCCGCCTCCCCCTCCGCCTCCTATCTCGTTATCCTCCTCTTGAACCAGCACCTAAAAACAAAAAGAAAGAAATCATAGAACACAACTACAGTATACAAAAGAATAAAGATCATCAGTAAAAGAAGAAGAAAGAACTCTTTTGCTTTCAGCTCCGTTTTCTTTTTTGTTACTGATAATTTGATTATCATATTTTATTTTATTAATTTCAAGAAATAACCAGTATACAAAAACAATTTTGAAATGATTAAAGGCAGCTAAATTGAAAAAATCTGGTGTGACTGGCGCACAGCACACAACTTTCTCTTACCTTCGGTAATCGAAAGTTGTGTTCTGTGCTTGTCACACCAGATTTTTGTGTCGACATGTATTTAGTTTCCGACAGTAGGGTACAATTGAATTCAAGATGTAAAATTTATAAGTATGGCAAAATATTTATATTTTGTTACCATGGCAACCATTTCTCCTATCTTTTCTATGGAGTACAAGAGTAAAGTGGTCTTCAGAAGATTTCAATCGCAAAATGAGAATATACATTTTAAAGAGCATCTAAAAAATAATTGATTTTTGAATTTAAAAAAAATCGTTGGAGCAAATTTTGAGAAAATCGAAAAAAACTGAAAAAGTGCATCAGTAAAGTACTAGTACTATTTGGTCGATTTTGTTCAAAAGCTTCGTGTCACGTCCCATGGGGGTGTCTAACTTAAATATAAAATTTCAACCTCTTAGCTCTTTTCGTTCTTGAGATATTTTGTTCACAGACACACAGACAGACACACACAGACAGACCATGTCGCAAAAACCACTTTTTTGGATTCAGGGGACCTCAAACGTGAAGATCCATCAAAATCTCGACATCGAATTTTTGACATGAATCCAATACTCTCTATATATATATATTACATATATACATAGGTAAGAGAAAGTAAAAAAAAAGCAAATTCTTAAATAAAATATTTGCTATAATCGATAGATAGATGATGGTCTTTTTCATGATAAAACTTTTAATAGTGAGATTTGGATAAATTCTCAGTTCCTTGCAACAATCTCTATTTACTAATCTGAAAATTCAGTAGCTAAGTGCTATAATAGTTGTAAAATAAAATGAAGAATCGGTAGTTTTTTTTTTTAATGCTATTTAAATCTTGTTCTTAATTGATAGCCAGACCAAGCAGATTTCGTTTAGGAATGTGTGGGCGGTAGAGTCTGTAGAGAGAGCGCTCATGACTGCCATATGACTGCGGCAGCTTCGCTAGCTGGATTTCCCTCACGGATTTCGAGCGGCATGTTTCGTTTCACCAATGCGGAGCTGGCCGACATGCATGGGGTTGCAGAAGGAAATGAATTAACTGCTCAAAGGATGTATAGGGTGCTTCTACCGGCCCAAGGCGGCATTACCGCACAAACATTCTTATACGAAATCTACTTAATTAGGTCTCTTCAACTTGCCTTTACATTTTTGACATATAGTTTAGGACCATCCTGTGTATTTAACATATATCTCCCATTTAATTAAAATTTCGGATAAACTTTGATTTATAAGATATAATTTTTTGATCACTCATTCTGTGGCCTTCTTTTTGTAAGTGTACATGAATGAGTGGGCGAAACGTTGTATCAAATAGATAAAACTATGAATTTTTATTACAAAAACAACTGTACTAGATAAAAAGAGCTGGGGTATTTATCTCCTAAACAGAAATTTTATTTTGTTTGATGATAGGTGTAAGCTAAGCCAAGAGTGCAAAGTGGCAAATGCCTCGAAATATTTGGAGAAAACACTCTAAAAAGTTCTCATTACCAAGAACCTAGCTTTCACCTATCATCATATATACCACTTGGCACGCCACATTCTTTCGAATATTTTATTCTGTCTGTTCAAGTAGGACCATCTAAAGATTACCCGAAAATTAATTTCTTACTTTCGGAGTAATTGTTGAATTTACGATATGTGTGAAAGAAAGAAAAAAAAAGTTCTTATTTACCTCATTAGTATTGAGCGGTTTTCCTCCTTGTAAACTCCTATGTAGTTGTTTAAGTTCTTCAGCATTGGGTGGATCAGCCCCGCCGTTATCAACTTTTCCGTTAGCAACACCCAACTCTGAAGGAACATGGTGCTGTTTCTCATCAACAGGCCGTGATGCCACATTGTATTGTAGACAGAGTATTAGTACTACTAGACAAGCTGCTAATCCCAGGAGGGTTGATTTCCGCCGCCAGGCAGTTAGCCCAAGCCGGCCAGCATAACTCACAGCCAGGCCCATCGGTGGCGTGCCTGCTGTTTCTGGGTCTGCAACAAATAAACAAACATATTATTGTTTTATATTCTACTATTATATAAACACTTTATCTGTCTGTCTAACGGAATTATATATTTATTTTCACAAATATTTCATTCAATCAAAGTAAATAACATTGCTCAATGATAACCAAATAACTTTAAAACAGATTCGTAAAAATAAGTTTCTTAATGCTGAAAATCGGGATAGGTGGCCCCAGAAAAACAAGATCGTCCACCAGAAGCCATCGATATCTGTATTTAATCAAATAATATAATAAATTTATAAAATTCAGCAGCCAAAATGACTTCTTTTTTTAAGTTTTTTTTAATATCTGACATTGTTTTCTATAACTGACACTCGAAACAAGGAGGGTCAGAGGTTGACTTCCCGTTCCAAGCTCTGAAAATTTATTTCTAGAGGTCTAAATTACATTAAATATCGAAAAAAGACCTTAAACAAAAAATAACACTGTGTAACACGATTTTTGTTTCTGGCTTGTATTTCCTAGTTGTATATGTCTAAAAAGTCAAACTTTGGTTTTGCGTCTAGGACAATGAGATTTAAAAAAAAACACATAATTCAACTTTAAGATTAAATATTTTATTTTGAAGCTTCTTTAATCAAGAAATCTTGAAAGTTTCTTGTGATTAATGGATGAATGAAGCGAGAAAGAACAACTTATGAATAAAAATTAGAACATATTTGCATTCAACTTATTCTGTAACCAACAGATATATCAGAAATGAGTGGTTTTTCGAGATTTTTGCTTATACGTAACATCACTTTCCCGAATAAGCCCCCAAATGTAGTCTCCTATCATGCTTTCATTGTATTGCTGTCCTGATCCCCGATTAGCATCCCAAAATATGCCTCACTCATTCTGGATGTTGCATTAATGGGACATTTTTTGGCTCTTCGTTTGATAAATTGGCCACAAACATAGCAAAATGAGTTTGTCGGATGGTTACACCCTCTAGATGCCATGTTGTAACTTCATTAGCCAGCAGTCACTCACAGAACACTTAGTTTATTGGTAACATAATACAGTAAAACAGGGATATGTAAGGAAATCAAATAAAAGTGTGTAAAAACATAAAAAATTAAACAAGCCGCTGTGTCGATCATGAAACCAAAGTTAATAGTTAACATTTACCTCACTTTTCAGATATAATCTATTAGAAAATAACACTCACAATCCAGAAACAAACAAAAAATTAAGATTTGTTTCATAGTGTTATTTGTATATATTCTATAAGATGGCGCTAATAATTAGCCTCCAATAGAGGACGAGGTCAGCAGAATTATATTTTAATGAAAAATACACAAGGGGTAAATAGGCCCTTGGGTCAAAGCACAGTGGTAGAGTTCTTGCCTTTTGTGCTTAGGGTCAGAGGTTCGCAACCCGTTACATCCGACAAAAAGTTATTTCAATTGAATTGACTACCAATTGTCTGAATTAAAGACAGAACTAGTCTAAATGGCCTTAAATTAAATTTAAAAAAGGGGTGAACCACAGGAGAATGTTTTTTTTTTTAGGACATGATAGTTTTTATATCAATAATTCGCAATGCAAAAATTTTATGAAGTTACCAGAAACTTTAAATTGTAAGTACAACATATACTTTTTTGGAAATATTTCCTGGGTTGTGGATCTTAAGAATGTTCTTCTTTTAAACATCGGCGATTCCTTTATAGGCCATCGCTCAGGGGCCTAAATTTTGTGGGGATGGAGACCACGAGCTGCCCGAGCTGGGACAGGTAGTCCTTCAGTTCTTTCTATATCTGTCTCTTCCTTCCTCTTTTCAACAGGCGTCAGGCCATGCCACTGGCCGGCCAGTTCTATTTCTTCCGGTCGCAAAAAAGCATGCTAGTGTTAAAGGAAAAAGAGAGAGGTCGCCCAACCCGCATCGCGGGAATGGGGCGAGGACAGAAGAAGAAGATTCCTTCATCGGCCAGTTTCTTCATCTATGGTCATGTAAACATGTAATCAAAAAATCTCCTTAAGTATCAAATATTTTTGATAATAAAATTTACCGCATTTCATCATTAATTAAAGATGGATATAGGACCGGACTTCACTACTCGCTGTGGTTTCGAGAGATGGATAGTCGAATATGAATAAATTAAATATACAAATTAAACACTAGGTTATTTGTTTCAAAGGTTTTATTAATTAAAAAATTAACACTTGCTATGTATTTGGACAATTCCTTGCCATCATCAGAAGTGATTACATTCTAATTCTTCTGATGATGACAAGGAATTGTCGAAATACGTAGCAAGTGTTAATTTTTTAATTAATAAAACCTTTGAAACAAATTACCTAGTGTTTAATTTGTATATTTAATTTATAAAATGTTTCAACGAGAACCAACGGTCGAAAGTTTAAATCTTATAAATAAATTAAAGTCTAATTTATTTCCAAAGGTATTTTATTTTTATTTTCAGGTTAACAATGTCGCATTGTTTCGGCATGAGCCTTCATCAGAACATTCAGAAAAATCTTTGTATACAAAGATATATTAAATTTCTTAAAATTTAAGACGAATATAATCGACAAAATTATATTATCTTTAATTTTAAGAAATTTGATATTTTTTTTTTTTATACAAAGATAAATTATATTAAATTTCTTGAAATTAAAGACAATATTATTTTGTTGATTAAAATATCTTTATTTGTCAAATAAAATAAAAATTGTCTTTAATTTTAAGAAATTTAATATTTTACAAAAATTTTCTTTGAAGGTTCTGATGAAGGCTACTGCCGAAAAAATACTGTGTTAACCTGAAAATGAATTAAATATCTCTGAAAATAAATTAAACCTGTAATTTATTCATATTCGAGTATGCATCGACCATCTACCGTAAAAGTTCAACGTTAGAAGCATCAAATGGGCATTTCTACTTCTTTTTAATAATTTTGCATTAGAAGAAAGGTCAGCTACTTGACCATGGATGAAGAATCAAAATTTCTTTCTTTCTTTCGACTTTAATAAATTCTTTTTCTTCAATCTGACCTTTTCTTTTTTTTTTTTTAATACATAAAAAGAAGATAATTACTCAGAACAATCAGAGGAAAATAGCAGAACAATTGAGATATATTTTTTTTAAATAGCGCAAACCTCAAGAGCCCTTGGCCATCTTTTTTTTTTTTTGTTAATTCTGCCCTTGCAATTAACCCTCAGCTAATTAACTCTCCCATTGCAGGTGACACTTGATGGTTTGTTCTCTCCCCCCTCCCCCGCCCGTATTTCTGTATTTAGATCTACTACTGACACGTCACGAATAATGGCATTATAATCTAAAAAAAGAAGGGGTGGTCCTTTGGGGTTAATTAAAAAGTTCCATCTTTAAAATCTGAAAAACATTTTAAAAAATAAAGCAGCATGGTATATTATCTTTTTTTTTTATTATTAGCCCACGTGTGTGTGTGCGTGTTGGTGACGTCCTTTTTTTTTGTTTAATAAAATTAAAAGATTATCTCTTATTAGTGAAGAGATGAAATTTATCAAGATTTTATTATAATTTGAAATTCCTATCGGGATCCACGTTTATTTATCTGAGGTGGTTTTGTGCACGGAGACACACACCTCAAACCCAACAGGCCTCTAGCCGTAGCCATATTAACGGCACCCCGTGAAGTTACATTATTTCCTATCTCTAACTCCTCCTACTGTATTTGTTTCTAGCTAATGTTCTTATTTATATATAGTTTTATCCAACCTCTTCTATGCTGGAGGATGTCCTAGGTTGAGGAGGGACTTCCTTAGCACCGACTCCTTTCGAAGAATGCATCACTGGGAGAGAATATTCTTTACATCCCTTTTGAGAGCTAAATGAGAATATACATTTTAAAGAGCATGTATAAAATAATTGATTTTTGAATTTTAATAAAACACCATTTACCCCCTCCCCCTGTATTCCCCCTTCATCTGATCCCACGTTCCGCGGACAGAGATTTATTATTTTGTCTTACAAGTAAAGTAACCCAAACATGAAATTCCGATTTCAATGAAACTTTGTACAATTAAACAACTAATATAAATATGCATTAAGGTGCGCGTCTCGGGGTGCTAATTTTGGGACTTTCCAGCGGCCACAATTTTGAAGCTATCGACCTCAAATTTTTTTTAAATTAAAGCTATTTAAAATATCTACAACCTATAGAAGCCCTTTTTTTGATTTTCGAAAAAAAAATTTTTTTTTTTTAGATTAATCGCATTAAATAAAAGATATTTTAAAAAAAGGAGCTCTATAAGTTGTAGATAATTAAATTAGTAATCATTGTGTTAAAAAATAATTAATTTTTTGCCTTTAATTAATTAGCTGGAAAGTCCAGAATGAAATGCAATTTGTCCCTTGTTTTCCTATGGAGAACACTAACGCCATCTCTTGCCGCCTAGAGGAACTCGGTAGTCAAAAGCTTTCTAACGACTTTTCGAGACGCGCACCTTAAACGAGAAAAAATTCGACCAATAAAATAACAGAACTTTTTCAAAAAATTAATTTTTGAATTTTTAAAACAGGTAGATTTTCAATTTCAAGTTGTTTTGAAAGGGGTTTTAGCTGGCTGTTTGTTGAGTGAATTGATTGTTGGATTTTGAAACTTTTCAGCTTGATAATGTTATTGAAGGGGTATAGTCAGATAACAGAAATTAATGGGTTTGGTGTAGGCTATGGGTTAACGGGGGCGCTTATACATGTATATAAATTCATCGTTGATAAAGAGGTGAGAATTGAGTAACTAAATAAATATTGTATGGTTGTAAATGTAAAAAAATTGTCTTATATTTCAGACAAATATATTTCTGATGAAGGCCTATTGTCGGCCGAAACGAGCAGGATGCACCCTCGTAAACCAATAAAATTGTCTCTGCTATGAATTGTTAGTTTGATTAAATCTTCCGAAAATTTCCTAAATCCCGCCGAACAGCAGCGGTACACCTGAAGAAAACTACTGAAATAATTTTCTAATAATTTATTATTTTGATTTAGTTAATGGCGGGGCGCCGTGCAGCTAGTTTTTAAAATGCAACAAAATCCCTTTGCATTCCAATTAAATGAGATTTGACATTTAAGCTTTTTTTCACTTGAATAGTGAAAAAATTATTTATCAATTCAAAAAAAAAAAAAAAAAAAAAAAAAAAAATGAGCTCTCTCTCTGTCCTAAAACCTAGATTATATTAATATATTATATAAATAATATTCAGTAAATATAAATCCAGGAATTTATATTAAATTGATTTAATCCCATCAAATAATCCTCTTATTTATAAAATATGGCGGTCGCATTATCATCATCCTCATCAAGTGATAGGAAAATAGCCAAAAAAAAAAATTAAAAACATTCTCTAAATGAAATTCGTTGGTATTAAATAGTATTTAAATTATTTATTTTTTTATTTAATCTATCAGATTTTATGATAAACTCTTGATTTTATAACTAGCCTTGTGCCAGTGGCGTAACAACGTACACCCCCGCAAACTCCGGGGGCCCACGGGCCTGACCGGGCTAAAAAACTGTATCAAAGTGTTTGTATCAAAGAAAGCAAAAATAGAAACATAAGCCTACAGAGGGAGGGGGGGTCCGCCTCTGGCCTCGAGATAGCATAGACCCCCCAAATATTTGTCTTTGAGGGCCCGGGGCCTTCGGGGTTCAGGGATATTCCGGTAATTTTTTATGGAGGAGGGAAAAAATGAGTACGCCCCCCCTCCCCACCCCCCGAAAAAATTTATTGTTCACTTTTGGTACAAAATGTATATAGGTCCCCTCTTCTAGTGACGCCCCAGACCCCCAACTCTCTCGGTACGCCCCTGAAGAGAAAATCGATTTTTTTAGATGTATAAATTTTTCTTACTAAATGGCATTTTTCATTTTGATTGTGTAATGTAGAAATATAGGCCTACATTAAAAAAAAAAAGCAAACTTGATGGTTTTTACTTGTAAATGATTCCCTTTAATATTGGGGCCCGAAAAAGGTTGCGGGGGGACCCAGCAAAAAAACCTTGCCTTGTGCCCCTATCCTCTGGACACCTCACAGATATATTTGGCTTTGACCCGCCTAAACTGTAAAAAAAATATAAATTTTCAATCATTTTTCATATACTTCGGCGATTTAATATTAATACACCCAGGATATGAAATAAAATTAATATAAAAGTTTATGAACAAATTACCAACTTTTAAACTTATCTTTTTCTTTTGTGTGCCGCCAAATTTTGAAATCGTTAAAAGTGTACCGCGACAAGTTGAGAATCACTGGTCTAAACGTTCTCAAATAACTCGACTACATCAAGGAATTTTTATTAATATTATTTTATAATTATTTTAAGGAAACTTAAAATTATTCTTTTAAAATTTATTTCACAAATCTAAATTTATTAAATTCTGGTTTGAAATTCGCGCTCTAAACTATTTAAATATTTATCAAGTATATTAAATTCATACTAATTAAATAATTTTTATAAAGTAATTCAACTAAATAGCTATAAAAATTAAAATTAAAATTAACAATTTTTACCAAAATAATTAATTTTAAAATATACAAGAAATTTGTTAAGTTGGCAACAAATTGAACTTTCTCATATATATTCATAAACAGTTTATGAAACAGAGTTCCTATACTTGTACATGAAGTTTTCTTGAAAATTTTTAACAGTGTAGCTTTACACTGTAAAAAAAAATATGAATTTTCAATCGTTTTTCATATATTTGTACTTTAGCACTTAAATTTTAATATACCCAGAGTGTGAAATCAAATTCATAAACTAGTTTATTAAATAAAAAAAAAAGTAAAAATATATAGGTAGCTTAAAATAGCATGATATTCTTAACAAAGTAAGTAGTCGAGATGGTAAAGGCGTCGTACAAATTCTTATATGAAGGGAAGAAAGAAACCAAGAGCTCGAGTTCAAACCTCCCTCATAAATAGTGTATGGAATTTTTCATAAATCTGTTTATAAAACTTTTAATAAATTGAAAGTTCATTTTTTAGTAAATTAACTTTTCATATACTCTAATGTAAAATTCATTAACAGTTTGTGAAACAGACTTCCTCTACTAGTTTATGAATATCCCTTGAAAATTTTTAACAGTGTATTTTATCATTTATTCATTTACTAGTCGGAGCTGCTAGCTAGTGTTGAGCTTCTCAAAATATTCTTAAAAAAATTTCAGAAAAAACGGGAAAGTTTTTCAACCTTTTAATTTTTGTAATAAATATTTAAAAATACGAAAATTTTAATAAGAAGTCAAGTGTTTCATATGAGTGAGGCCATAAAAAGTTCTCTCTTTTATTCATATTAAAATCCATTCTTCTTTTAAAGGTTTACCCCTACGCCCTTTTGTCCACTCTTTATGGTTTTTAAAAAGATCACGTACAAACGGATTTTTTTTTTTGTTGTTAAAGAATTGCTTTAACAAACCGCTCCGCCCACATTCTGGATCTCCTTTAGCTGGCTAGGGCCCGCCTGCGGTGGACCCTCACCTTTTCTTAATCAAGAGTCACAATTTTTCAGTCAAGAAACATACATATCTGGCTTAATCAAAAATAACACTTTCTTATCTTAAGGCGGAATAGGAGCGAAGGTGTTACGCATGTTTTTCCCGATAAGATGGCGTTGTGTGTCATAAAAAGTATGCCCAAAATTCAAGTAATTCAAAAATTTGCCAAGAGATGTCAGAATGGTAGCTAATAATATTTAATGCATTTGGTTGATTTTCATTGATCTTTTAACAATAAATACTTTATAAATGTTATTATATATTATATATCTTTTATAAAAGCATAAAAATATATAAATATAGGCTAATTCTATATCGTCTGTTAGACTAGCCTGCCATCTATTGCAAGAATGCTGAACTAATTTGACAGTTTTTTTTTTTTTTTTTTTTTTTTTTTAAAACATTCACACTTTTTTCTCATTCACACTCACACTCACACACACATTCACACAGTCTTTTCGGCAACTCAGGCCATTTAAGACTTTAGACGATAACCGTTATTGATAAATATACATATAGGGGTCCAGGTATTCTTATTTAAGTCCATTTGGTATCCAATTGGCTTAAATAAAATCATCAGACTGCCTGGGGTCCGAACCCGCGACGTTTGGTATATGAGGTTAGCACGCTAACCTCTACGCCATGCCCGAGGGCTAATTTGACAGTTGATTTTTAAATAAATCATCTAAGCTTATTTTAAGAATTTCTTAATTAATATTTGATTAATAATAACAATAAATTCATTTTTTAATTTAAAAATCTAGATTTGACTGGCGCACAGCACACAACTTTCTCTTACCTTCGGTAATCGAAAGTTGTGCACTGTGCTTGTCACACCAGATTTTTTGTGTCGACTATGTATTTAGTCCCCGGCAGTAGGGAATATTTGAATTCAGATGTAAAATTTGCAAAATTATGGAAAATATTTATATTTTGTTACCATAGCAACCATTTCTCCTATCTTTCCTATGAAACACAAATCCCAAGTATTACTTCAAACAATTTTAATGGAGCAAAACGGGAATATACATTTGAAAGAGCATCTAAAAATAATTGATTTTGAATTTTAATCAAAATCGTTTGAGCGAATTTGAAGAAAATCGAAAAAAAAACTGAAAAAAGGCCATCAATTAAAGTACTAGTACTCTTTGGCCGATTTTGATTAAAAGCTTATTTTTCCGGTCCCGGGGAGTGTTTAACTTAAATATAAAATTTCAGCCTCGCCGCTCAATTCCTTCATGCTTAAAATTTGGCACACACCCACCCACCACACACCCACCCACCCACCCACCACACACAGACAGACCATGTCGCGAAAACCCTTTTTTGGATTCAGGGGACCTCAAAACGTGAAGATCCATCAAAATCTCGACATCGAATTTTTGACATGAATCCAATACTTTCTCTCTATATATATATTACATATATACATAGGTAAGAGAAAGTAAAAAAAAATAAAGATTATTGCGACAGATTGTTTTTTACTTTCTCTTACCTATGTATATATGTAATATATATATAGAGAGAAAGTATTGGATTCATGTCAAAAATTCGATGTCGAGATTTTGATGGATCTTCACGTTTTGAGGTCCCCTGAATCCAAAAAAGTGGTTTTCGCGACATGGTCTGTCTGTGGGTGGGTGGGTGGGTGGGTGGTGTGGGTGTGTGTTCAATTTTAAGGATGAAGGAATTGAGCTACGAGGTTGAAATTTTATATTTAAGTTAAACACCTCCGGGACCGGAAAAATAAGCTTTTAATCAAAATCGGCCAAAGAGTACTAGTACTTTACTGATGTACTTTTTCAGTTTTTTTCGATTTTCTCAAAATTTGCTCCAACGATTTTTTTAAAATTCAAAAATCAATTATTTTTTAGATGTTCTTTAAAATGTATATTCTCATTTGCGATTGAAATCTTCTGAAGACCACTTTACTCTTGTATTTCATAGGGAAGATAGGAGAAATGGTTGCCATGGTAACAAAATATAAATATTTTCCCATACTTATAAATTTTACATCTGAATTCAAATGTTCCGTACTGTCGGGAACTAAATATATGTCGACACAAAAAATCTGGTGTGACAAGCACAGAACACAACTTTCGATTACCGAAGGTAAGAGAAAGTTGTGTGCTGTGCGCCAGTCACACCAGATTTTTTTGTATTTGCTTGATAACAAAAAAAATTAATTACGATAATTTTTTAATAAGTAATTTAGCTCCATGTCCCACTAATCTCTTATGAATTGAATTCATTTAAAAAAAACAACAGCATTGAAAAATTCCTTATAATAGTCTAGTTTTTTTTTTTTTTTTTTTTTTTTTTTTTAAGTACGTTTAGACGTCGCTCCTGAAACCCCTTAATTTGAATGGCGTAGTCAAAGAGGGGTATGGAGGGGGAATCCCTCCATAACCCCCCCCCCCCTCCCCGCCCTAAGAATCACTCACCAAATAGAAAGAACACCCTGTTATTTCATCCCTCTATTGTTCATCTTCTTCCATACATACAAATATTTGAATTCAACCATAATTTAAAATCATCATTTCTAAAAAAAAAAAAAAAAAAAATCCTGGCTTCTACCTTTACGAATATTAAACAGAAAAAAAAAACACTCCATTTTTTTTTCTCTATCTCTTTTTTATATTATTATTATCATCATCCTCTTTAAATGTTTGTTTTTAATTTCTTATATTTCAAGCACAAAAAAAAAAAAAAATGCTTTATTTTAAGTTTAATATTTGTTCACTTTTAACGACGCTCATGTTGATATTAAAGATGAAGATCCATGATAATGAATTAATGGAAAAAAAAATACATAATTTGATTTTTTTTAAATTAAAACTAAAAACACTATGTATATGTTAATCCAGGCTAGTTCGTCGAACTGATGCACAGTGGTTCAAAATGCTATTCTAGCTGGACAAAATTAATATTGAAACAAAAATAACTTTTTTGGGGTACTTTTATTAAATAACAATAAAAATATATTAAAAGCCTTCATCGCTGCTCATGGGCGTAACTAGGGGGTCCTAGGGGGCCCGGCCCCCAAGAGAAATTGAAACAATATGGGGGCATTTCAAGCCCCCTGGAGGATGGCTGGTCCCATGGCCCCCCTCCCCCAGTCGAATTCCCTAGTTACGCCTATGTTGCTGCTGAAAATCAGATATAATTCTTCAACCCTCGTCTCCTCCTCATCTGCAATTCACACTTGCTGTCGCGGTCGGTTTTTAAACAATAATATTACTTCAGCAGCCACGTTTGATACAATTTCAAGAAATTCGACTACACTGTCGAGCCATTTTATTAAAAAATTTTGTAATATATGATGATTTTTGCCCGTGACCCCTCGAATAAAGCTCTTCGAGTGAATGCGTTGTCCATTGTTTAAACTGCAATAAAAACCAAATATGGTTGTAAAATTTGTTATCTAAACTCTAGAATACTCCTTCTAATCAAACATTATTACTAAATGACGGAGACTAACGGAGAATTTTTTATAAGCATAAATAAAGTAGCAAAATGGATTTAATTTTAATTTTTTTTTTTTTGTAACTTTATTATTTCTTAATTATATTGTTATAAAATAATTTTAAAAGTACATACTTTTAGATTAAAGTCTAAAAGAAGAGAATTGATAGTCGTTGAGCAATTTTTGTCGAATCTGCCGTAGAATGATCGTGCAAGATAGGAGAGGTAAAAATGTGTAAAATTGAATTTGACCCTTTTTTAACTGCAAAAGACAAACAACCCCTCGCATAAACTGAGAAATTCAGAGACATATTCTGTTGGTATAGACATCAGAGAATGATTTGCAAGTGATTCAAACTTAATTACAGAAAAAAAATTTTGAATTTTGTCCAGCTAGAATAGCATTTTGAACCACTGTGCGATGTTTTAGGGTGGGTTATTTATTAATTAAAACTAATAAATAATTTTAATTTTTTTTATTTATCTTATAATGGTCAAAGCCATATGAGCTGGTCTCCTGGCCAATTCCCCCTCTCTTTACTCTGGCCCGCGAATTTATTTATGCGCAATTATTTCATTTTCAGTAATTTTTTTTTTTTTTATATATCGCTAAATAATTATAATTTATTTAATATTTAATAATGCCAACAATCCTAATTAGTGGATTAATTTAAGTTTTATTGTTAAAATATTATTTTTATTATTATTAATTAATTTTTTATATATAAAGATAAATAATTTTAATTGTCTCCGGGCCGCCAAGGCATACGCATCTCCTGTGAGACTCTCTTAATAAAGTTCTCTTGCCCCAGCAACCCCCAGTAAGGTTGCTATGCCTCTCTGCTCTACCTGGTCCATTATCCAGAGGAAGATGCTCTGTATTTCATTAAATGCAGCGCCCGATCAAACCGTGACCGATGGGCGCCTGAAACCATTGTGCTGGCCACGTAGTGACGTACCAGCCTGGTCCTGCCGGATGCTGCATCACCATCATCAACTCCAGATGAGTTAATCAACGTTTTCCCTTTACTTGCATTAAACTAAATTCACATATAATAAACAATAAACTTTAATTATTTTTCATTAAATATAATTTGATAAGATTTAAACCCCCCCCCCTTGCCCCCATCTCGCTACGCCACTGCAAATCACTATTCATTTACCTGGGGACTAGATATCCCAAAATTTAATGTTTCCATTTATATGAAGTCCACTAAAATTAAGCTTTATTTTATTCTTTCTTAGACAAAGGCTTGTTTGACTTGCTTAATAATTTAAACGTTTGCTCGTTTTTAATAACATAATATTTAATTTGAATAATTTTCAACTTTTTACTTTCTCTTACCTCTATATATATGTTAATAACCAATGAAGTACAGGCTGTTGATTTATGCACAAGGAAGGAAGCAGGTGCAGCCAAAAGAATTAAACCTCCGATTTTGTTACAATTAATGAGACGTTTCGAGAAAACTTTATTTCCTCATCATCAGTCTTTCAAATTGTGTTTGTCCCGGATTATCTTATTGTGCCTTTTAACAACTCCGGGACAAATACAAATTGAAAGACTGATGAGCATTTCTCGAAAACGTGTATTGTGTAACAAAATCAGATACTTCCTTCCTTGTGTATATGTTAATATATAGAGAGAGAAAGTATTGGATTCATGTCAAAAATTCGATGTCGAGATTTTGATGGATCCTTACGTTTGAGGTCCCCTGAATCCAAAAAAGTGGTTTTCGCGACATGGTCTGTCTGAATGGGGGGGTGGGTGGAGTGGGTGTGTGGGGTGTGTGGGTGGTGTGTGTGTGTGTGTGTGTCTGTGAACAAGATATCTCAAGAACGAAAAGACCTAGGAGGTTGAAATTGTATATTTAAGTTAGGCACCCCCATGGGACGTGACACGAAGCTTTTGAACGAAATGGCCAGAGCTAGTACTTTACTGATGCACTTTTTCAGTTTTTTTCGATTTCTCTAAATTTGCTCCAACGATTATTTTTTTAATTCAAAAATCAATTATTTTTTAGATTCTCTTTAAAATGTATATTCTTATTTTGTGTTTGAAATCTTCTGAAGACCACTTTACTCTTGTACTCCATAGAAAAGATAGGAGAAATGGTTGCCATGGTAACAAAATATAAATATTTTGCCATACTTATAAATTTTTACATCTTGAATTCATATGTTCCGTACTGTCGGGAACTAAATATATGTCGACACAAAAAATCTGGTGTGACAAGCACAGTACACAACTTTCGATTACCGAAGGTAAGAGAAAGTTGTGTGCTGTGCGCCACTCACACCAGATTTTTTATATATGGACCCTGTTATGCTAATGTGTGTCAACGCTAAAAAAAAATTAAAAATTGAGTTAAGCACGGAATATTGTTTCAAATGCTATAATTAATAGTATTTTTTATGAAATATGTCCTAAAAAATTTATATTTAATGTTACTTGCACAATTGACAAAAAAATTATATATACTAATCCAATGAAAACAAAAAACTTTAATGTTAATTTTCTCAAAACTCGGTAGCTGGCGCTTGACACACTAATGCGTAACAGGGTCCATATAATAACACTTAATTGGCATTTTTAATAAATTTAGTTGATATATCCCATTTTGTTTATCATGTATAGATATTATATCGTTTGTTATAGTGATGGATGCCAATTCAGGGTCATTCTTAATTTTTTTTTATTTTTAATTACAGACCGAATGATGATTGCAAGATCAACCAACATTGGCCTACTGTCGTCAGTTTTCAAATCAAATGTTATTGTATAAACTTTTGCGGATCCATCTGCCATCCTCAAATCCGCAAGTACGTCTTGGATTGGAGTATTGGATCTCACCCCAAGCTGGCAACTCTACGAGGAGAGGGAGTTGCTGTGACATCCAGTCCTGTGGAAGGGACGTCCCTCTCAGTGATGCTTTCTTCGAAAGGAGTAGGTGCTGAGAGAGTTCCTCCTCAAACTAGGACATCCTCCCTAACTAGGAAATGACGGAACTTCACGGGGTGTGTCTTCGTGCACCTCAGGGATCCCGAGAGGAATTTCAAATCTACAATCCTACAAGCCAACAACTTTGAAGTTACGATTTTTCCATAAGGATTTTCTAGAGTATGATATTCAAGTCCATCTTCTGATTAAACACCTAAGAATACAGCTAGGTAGCGCACTTTGCGAATAACGCGGCTAGTTAGATGAGAAAGAATAATGTCAATATAAGAAGAAGAAATTGAAGGGGAAGGGAGGGGAGGGAGGGGAGGGGAGGGGCTCCATCAATTTATTTAAAGTCAACATATTCAGGCTTTGATATCCCCGTCTGTCTGTCTATTTGAACGATCTCTAAAGGTCTATCTATATACGTATGTTTTAATAGCAAGCAGATCAGGATATGTTGACTGTAAATATTTACATTAGAACTTGCTATTTATATTTATTTATTAAATATAAATCTATCTATCTCATGGAAATCATTATTATTATCGAATTAATGACCTTATAAATATAAAAAAAAAAATTCTCTGCAAAATAATATCCCCTTTTTACTTTCTCTTACCTATGTATATATGTAATATATATATAGAGAGAAAGTATTGGATTCATGTCAAAAATTCGATGTCGAGATTTTGATGGATATACACGTTTTGAGGTCCCTGAATCCAAAAAAGTGGTTTTCGCGACATGGTCTGTCTGTCTGTGTGCTGTCTGTGTGTCTGTCTGTGTGTGTGTGTTCAATTTTAAGCATGAAGGAATTGAGCTATGAGGCTGAAATTTTATATTTAAGTTAAACACCCCCGGGACCGACAAAATAAGCTTTTAATCAAAATCGGCCAAATAGTACTAGTACTTTACTGATGTAGTTTTTCAGTTTTTTTCGATTTTCTCAAAATTCGCTCTAACGATTTTGATTAAAATTCAAAAATCAATTATTTTTTAGATGTTCTTTCAAATGTATATTCTCGTTTTGCCCTCAAAATTGTTTGAAGCACACTTTACTCTTGTGCTTCATAGGAAAGATAGGGAAATGGTTGCCATGGTAACAAAATATAAATATTTTCCCATACTTATAAATTTTACATCTGAATTCAAATATTTCCTACTGCCGGGAACTAAATACATGTCGACACAAAAATCTGGTGTGACAAGCACAGTACACAACTTTCGATTACCGAAGGTAAGAGAAAGTTGTGTGCTGTGCGCCAGTCACACCAGATTTTTACTTTCTCTTACCCTATATGTGAAATATATAAAGAGAGAAAGTATTGCGATCATGTCGAGATTTTGATGGATATACATGTTTTGAGGTCCCCTGAGTCCAAAAAAGTGGGTCCCGCAAATTGGTCTGTGTGCGTGTGTGTGTGTGTGTATGTATGAGTCGTCTGTGTGTGTGGACATTTTTGACCATGAAGGAAATGAGCTAGGAGGGTGAAATTTTATATTTAAGTTAGGCACCTTTAGAACTCGTGTAAATAAGCTTTTAAACAAAATCGGCCAAAAAGTACTAGTACTTTACTGATGTACTTTTTTAGTTTTTTTCGATTTTCTCAAAATTCGCTTCAAGGATTTTTTTTATAATTCATAAATGAACTATTTTTTAGATGCTCTTTAAAAAGTATATCAGTGAAATTTTTCGTTGAAATCGTTTGAAGTACACTTTACTGATGTACTTAGGGGAATTTTAGGTTATAGACCACATTTTTGTTATTAATTATTTAAGATTTAAACTTTCGACCGTTGGATCTTGATGAAACATTATGTAAATTAAAATTAAATATACAAATTAAAGACTAGATTATTTGTTTCAAAGGATTTATTAATTAAAAAATTAACACTTGATACGTATTTTGACAATTTCTTGTCATCATCAGAAGTGATTACATTCTAATACAAGTATTAGAATGTATTAGAATGTATTAATACCTATCAAGCATTAGCGTATCCAGGTGGGGGCGAAGGGAGGCGCTCGCCCCCCCCCCCCGCCCCAGGCGCATAAAGCTTTTGGCGCCCCTTGTGTATCCGTTTTTCCCAAAATCTCCGGATTTTTTGAAATTTCTTAATAAATTCATTTTATATGACAATCCGGAGAAAAATTACAAAAAAAAGCCCGAACGAGATTCGAATACTAAAAAAAAAGGTCGAACGAAAAACGGCCCCCCAGTTGAGCATCGCCCCCTCCGACCTCAAAGGCTAGTTACGCCGCTGGTATCAAGTGTTAATTTTTTAATTAATAAAATCTTTGAAACAATTAACCTAGTGTTTAATTTGTATATTTAATTTTAATTTATTAATTATTTATTAAAAATATATAAATACTGTACAACGTTTCGACTGTTTATTCTGCAGCTGTTCCAAGTACTCTACACTTGCTCACATTCAAGTGAACTAACTGTCATGACCGTTACGTCCCTTTTTATATAAAACGACGTCAGCGCTATCTACAGGCATTCCTGTGAAATTAAATTCAAATTTTCCCGCCATTTTCACTCATTAAAATTTTAATTTTAATTTGAAAGTTTTTATTATTATAATTGAGAAATAACCCAATGGATAAAATTTTTTGAGCCTCCCCATTTGGGGATTTACATAAATAAAATCGAAAAAAAAAAAAATAGACGAACCAATTATTATTATTCTTTTTAATTTGCTCTTTTATGCAAACAAGTTGGCAGAGATTTCTAATTGTGTTTTAATTGCTTCTCCCATATATGTGTGTGTGGGTGGGTGTTGTAAAGCAAGAATTATTAAATTAGAGATAGCCTAGAATGAGGGAGGACATTTTGTGGAAAATTTACAGCAGGTGAATAAATCTCTATATATAGTGAGTGGGGTTGGCCTCTCCAACAAGCACGTCTGTTTTTACAACAAGCGCCGGTAATCCCAAGTGTGACCAGAAAACAACACCACCCTAGATGCATATTAAGAAGCAAAGCAGAGAGAGAGAGAGAGAGAGAGATAAAAGACATTGTTACCAAGATTAAAGCAGGCAGGCAACGGCTTCCAACCAAAGAAGATAAACCACCGCCACCATTTTCAGGTTCGAGTTAATAGACTTGGTGGATTGAAAGACATGAAAATCTCAGGGGGGCGCCCAAAAGGGTGGGAGGGAATCGTATTTAGAAGGACAAATAGATTGAATTCCCAAACAACATTCGTTTTCTTCTCTAAAAGGACAAGTAGAAAATTTATTATAAACATTTTCTTGACGGATTTTTTTTATTTTAAGGGGGTTCAGGAGCGACGTCTAAAAAAAACTATTATAAAGAATTTTTCAATTTTTAAATGAATTAAATTGATAAGAGATTATTGAGACATCGAGATATAATTTTTTTAATGACTTATAAAAAAATTATCGTAATTAATTTTTTTTTGTTATCAAGCAAATCCAAAAAAACAATCTGTCCCAATAATATTTAATTTTTTTTTTAATTTAAAAATGAATTTATTGTTATTATTAATCACATATTAATTAAGAAATTTTTAAAATAAGCTTAGATGATTTATTTAAAAACCAACTGTCAAATTAGTTCAGCATTCTTGCAATAGATGGCAGGCTAGTCTAACAGCCGATATAGTATTAGCCTGTTTCTGGCCTATATTTATATATTTTTATGCTTTTATAAAAGATACATAATATATAATAACATTTATAAAGTATTTATTGTTAAAAGATCAATGAAAATCAACCAAATGCATTAAATATTATTAGCTACCATTCTGACATCTCTTGGCAAATTTTTGAATTACTTGATTTTTCGGGCATACTTTTTATGACACACAACGCCATCTTAGCGGGAAAAACCGAATGCGGAGAGCCCTTTGACTGATCGGCAAAGTTTAAGGACAAAAGCATATCTGATTATTTTAAAAGCAATAGAGAGATAGAAATTTCGCCTCTAAGGCAAATGAATCTTCTCTTTTTGTTTGCCGTAAAAAAAAAACGTCATTTTTTTTTTTTTTTTTGAACATTTGCAATAGTAATTGAGACAATTTTTTTTTTCCACCCTCCCCTTTAAAAGGTCAATAGCCTAAAGGGCGGTTTGACGCCTGGAGGCAGTAGAGGGCGCTTTGCGATAAAAGCCCTAAAGGGCCATATTTAATCCAACTACTATACTTCAGTGACATGTTCAGAGAGAGCCCTCGTAACTGTGTCTACCTTAATTGGAGCAGCCTCCTCCCTCTCTATTATATTTTTCCCTCTCTCTCTCTCTCTTTGTCTGATAATATTAATGAAGATAGGGAAACTTGAATTTGATAGAGAGAAAAAGAATCTCCCCACTCGTATTCTGGGTGAATATTAAAAAAAAACTATTCAGTTTCGCCCCCCCTGGACCCTTGAAATTTATTGAAAAATATTTTAAAAATAAAAATAAAAAAAATGAGGAATAATTGGACTCTGTTATGCATTAGTGTGTCAAGTGCCAGAAAAATTCAAAATTGATTTAAGCACGGAATATTGTTTCAAATGCTATAATTAATAGTATTTTTAATGAAATATGTCCTAAAAAAATTGATATTTAATGTTACTTGCACAATTGACAAAAAAAATTTATATATAATCCAATGAAAACAAAAAACTTTAATGTTAATTTTCTCAAAACTCGGTAGCTGGCGCTTGACACACTAATGCGTAACAGGGTCCATATACTGGTATATTGGCGGAGTGTCCGTCTGTCTGTCTTGATCCAATCCGAGGCCAATCCATGGGAGGGACAGCTCTATGGGAGAAAAGTTTTTTAGTTCAAATGACATTTCTAGCTACTGAACTAATCCTTATTCCACCGGGTTCCTTTTATCCAACTTCTTCTATGCAAGGAAGGATGCCCTAGTTGAGGAGAGACTCCTTGAGCACCGACTCCTTTCGAAGAATGCATCCCTGAGAGGGAGGCTTCTTTACGTCCCTTTCACAGGACGGGATGTCACAGAAACTCCCTCTCCTCGTAGACTATTGTGGTGAGATCCTATAGTCCAATCCAGTGTCTGCTTGAGGATTTGTTTACATTAGGAACCGACCGAATATTCGGTTTCGGTTACGGTTTCGGCCAAAAATCATGGTTTCGGCCAAAAAGTGGCCGAACCTTTCGGCCGGCCGAAACCAGAGTCTGAAAAAAATGGGATGAGACTCGCATGCAAAAAAAAAAAAGGTCAAATAATTTGCACTTGAGGGAGAAAAAAATTTAGTCCCCTAAAAAAGGTAAATGATTTTACGGAGGGAAAAAAATAAAAAAAAAAAAAAAAAAAAGTAAAATGAAAAAAAATTTTTATAGAAAATACAAGTTTCGGTTTCGGTTACGGTTTCGGCCGAAACTAAGGTTGAGGCCGAATATTGTTCGGTTTCGGCTGAAAATCTTGTTTCGGTCGGACCCTAGTTTACATTAAATAAATATTTTTATTTAATGAAAAATCCCGCACGCCCAGGGTTTGAACAGAGATCTTCTTTGTAGAAGCCGATATCCTAGCTCGCTACACCAGTGAGTCCCCCTTGAATTTTTATATGGGGGGGGAATATATCAGCGGAAACTAAATATATGTCGACACGAAAAATCTGGTGCGACAGTCACACCAGATATTTATGGTCTAATTAAACGATTTTAATAAAAAAAATTTAATTTTCAAAAAAAAAAAAATTCTGGCTTAACATTAACAGGCATTATTATAAACTTTAAATGCTGATAGCGACCCCTAAATTCATTTTAAATACAACTAAATTTTTTTCTAGAGCATTTTTACATGTGTAAGATTCGAATGAGAACCATACAATTTTAAACACTTCATTTGTAAGCATCTCACCCTATTAGACATATTTAGTAATCTGTTAAACAACATTTTAGGAATTCTCATATCGAGGAGTCGATCCCACCCACCATCTTAAGGTGCGCGTCTCGAGGTGCTTATTTTTGGAGATTGCGGCCACAATTTTGAAGATATCGACCTCAAATTTATTTTAAATTAAAGCTATTTAAAATATCTACAAATAATAGAAGCCCTTTTTTTGATTTTCGAAAAAATAAATTTTTTTTTTAGATTAATCGCATTAAATAAAAGATATTTTAAAAAAATCCACTCTATATCTTATAGATAATTAAATTAGTAATCATTGTGTTAAAAAATTATTAATTTTTTACCCTTAATTAATTAGCTGGAATCTTTCAAATGAAATGGAATAAATCCCTTGTATTCCTATGGGAAAAACTAACGCCATCTCTTGCCGCCTCGAGTAACTCGGTACTGAATCGTCTTCTAACGGCTTTTCGAGACGCGCACCTTAACATTCTGGCCACAGCACGTGCACTCTTCCGGTCTCTATTCTGACAAAATACATAGTTTGGAGTATTCATGGGCCATTTGAACATTCTTTTAAAAAAATTCGACTTGTATTTTCACGATCCCATATAGAAGTATAAGGGCGAAGCTAAATACAAATTTATTTTCAGGCCATACGAATGACTCTTATCCGATTGTTTTGAGCGGCTTAGAAGAATATTTGAACACAATAGACATTATTTTTTTTGTATATTTTTATTTAAATAAAGTGAATATCTGACATTCCTTGGGAATGTTTTTTTTTTTTTCTTCTTCTTACTTGCTTTATAAAAGGGTTAGATCTATCTAAAATATATAGATATAGACGTGAAAGTGAATAAAAAGAGACAGGGAACAAAAAGAAAAACTTCTCAAGTAATAAAAAGAAGAAAAAAAAAAAAAAAACTTTTTATAAGGAAAAATTATTTTAGTCAACTTCAATAAGGAAATATATTTCAATTCCTCTATTAAAGAAAAGAATTTTTTTTTTATTATTATTTTTTGTTATTGATGGTCCCGTGGGTGCAGAGGTCTCTTCTTGGTCCAAGACAATAAGAAATGAAATGAAACGAAATAATGATATTTTTATTTATTTGACCTTTTATTTGCTTTGCTTAACAAGATGATGGGCTGGATAATAATCGTTAATGTGTAAAGAAAGAATGGCATGCACTCTATGCTGACGTTTCGGTCTAAGACCATCCTGAGAGCTTGGGAGCTGTCAGTCTCTGAGGATGGTGATAACCAAGACCAAAACGTCAACATAGAGTGCTGCCTATTAAATGAAATAATATCTAGCTGATATTCTTTTCTTTACACTTTAACGATTATTATCCATCTAATTATAAAATCCACATCTTGTAGCATCCGTCCGCTTGTGAGATATACAAATAAACGTTCATGTAGGACATGAACATGGAAGTAAGTATAATAGCGGTGTGTCCGTCTGTCCGTCGGTCACGCTCTGTTTGACCAGCTTCCCGTTTTGAAATGAAATTTTGCATTCTTAAAGAGGACGTAAAGGAGAGTCCCAGAAAAATACTCAGCTCGCGAAATTCCTATAACTTTTTGAGTTATTAATTCCTAAAGTTACGATTTCTCCCATAGGAAATGTATAGAGAAATATTGAAGTATTCTTTGCAGTTGTGTATATGAAAGTAAACAAATCTTCAAGCAGGCACTGGATTGGAATTCGTAATAATAATAATTTTCTTGGCCCCCGAGTTTGGCGTAGTACGTAGAGTGCCTACCTCCTATACCAAACGTCGCGGGTTCGGACCCAGGCAGTCCGATGATTTTATTTAAGCCATTTGGATACCAGATGTCTTAAATAGAAATGCCTGAACCCCCAATATATATATATATATATTAATTACAACGGTTATCGTCTAAAGTCTTATATGGCCTGAGTTGCCGAAAAGACTGTGTGAATGTGTGTGTGAGTGTGAGAGTGAATGAGAAAAAAAGTGTGAATGTTTAAAAAAAAAAAAAAAAATAAATAAATAAATAAAATAATTTTCTTTTCATAATTAAGAAAAGGCGCAGGCGGGCCCGAGCCAGCTGGAGGGAGTCCAAGGGGGCGAAGCCCCCTTGGCTAAACGCGAAGCCCGTTAAATATACGTATATTCTTTTTTTTACTCATCAATTATTTTTTTTTTTTTTACCTAAGATCTATAAACAAAGATGATCTCTAAAGATTACAGGGAAATCATTTTCATTCCGAAATTACTATAATTTCCAAGAGATTAAGTTACAATTTATTGCATAGAAAATTTATTGGAAGGAAATATTCAAATCTATAGAAAGTAATCCGGGAGATGTTTTACACACTGTTTCCTCAAGGCCACCCATCCAGGTCTCCGCGGCTCTTGGCATTGCTTAGCAGCAACAATCTTGGAGGCTGTTGCTCTTCTCTCTTGCCAAGCTGCGAGGCCATTCCTTATTTATTTCTATTTTACAACAATTGAATCGTTTATTTCAGAAAGGGCACATATCACATTTTTTTACAAACAGCTTTTTTTTTATGAAATTGGTTCTGTTGGTGTAGACACATTTGTTGTTAAAAGTGCACATCACCAACTGTGTTCTAATGGTTTCTATGGAGCACTGAAAAAAGGCACAAATCCTGGAGTAAAAAAGCATTTTATGTCTGAAAAAGCTTAATGTTACGAACATTCCACTACCAACAGAAAGAGCATTCCAAGGAAAAAAACCCAATCAATGTAAAGAAAATAGAAAGTTGTCAAGTATGTCCCTCAAGAAGCACAACCCTTTTACGATCAAGTTGTCGTTTGGCCAACCACAGCTGGTCAAGATGATGTGCAATAACTCATCAAGAGTACCAGAACTGACCCTTTTTAATTTTAATCAATATTTTGTCTGTATTTTTATCAATAAACCACTTATAACTTTAAAAATATGTTTTAAATAGTCCTTTTTACTCTGTTTAATGCAAAAAGGGCACAATTCCATTAGAAAAAAAAATTCATGCAGGTTACAATCTAAAAATCTGAAACTTATGTAAAATATGTATCTCATAATCATCTGTAAGACAAGATCTAATTTTTTAATTTTTTTAGATAAAAATAGTTTTTTGTTTCTCCTGTAAAATTTTTAAAATGTGATATGTGCCCTTTCTCAAATAAACGATTCAATTAACAAGTGATCTGTCTTCTGAGGATTAATACTTTCACCAACAAAAGAGAAACTCGACGTTTCGCAAGTAGATGTTTTTTAATCAAAAATCTTTCCCAATTGAAAGAGAGGGCCCCCCCCCCCCCAAAAAAAAAACGTAAAAATCCTTGCTCAATTTGATAACTGGAGTTTTTAGATCGCCAAGGGAAGGGGGGGAAGGCTCTGGTGACTGACTCTCTCGCTCTCCATTGACTTGACTTGACTTGACTTGACTGACTGCCAATTTAAAGGAGAGAGGCCCTTTTCTTTCCTTTTCCATTTGCAAACTCTGTCTCTTCAAATCAATCGATAAATTCAATTCAATCCAGGCTTATGATATCAAGGGCATGCCCATTTTGCAAATTTAAATTTTTCTTATGTGGGGAGTTTCATTTGAATTGATTTTTCTTTGTAATTAAGGGTCATTCCGCGTCAGTTCAACCAGGCCGTTTCACCCATAATCTCAGATTTTTATGAAACTTGGTATGTTTGTTCTATATATATAGATAAGTAACAGCACCAAATTTCAATTTTTTATCTCACTTAGTTTTCGAGTTATGGCTCTTTAAAGTTTTGATTTTTTCACCTTCCGCGGCTTTGCTAATGCCAAACAAAATGTGACATGGAAGAGAAAATAATTTCTCATTTGCTTATTTGACCATCAATCTAGATGAAATTTTTTGGTATGTTCTTTAAACAATAAGGAATTAGAAATAAAATATATCACGAATCTATGCTAATCCTAAAATACAAAAAAAATTCATATTGTTGATTTTTTTTTCAGTTTTGAAAACGCAAACATGGTTTAGCGCTAAAGCCGATATCTCCAAAAGGGAATGAGATATTCAAGAAATTTTTTTTTTCTAAATAATCTGCATGAAATGAGCTTTAATTTAGTAAAATAAAAATTTTGTGTATTTTGTTCCCTCTATTTCTAAAGTCCATTGCAAGTTTCAATATATAGTTTTACATGTTAAAAAGGTTTCAAGGGCAAAATGAAAATATACATTTTAAAGAGCATCTAAAAAATAATTGATTTATGAATTTTAATAAAAATCGTTGTAGCAAATTTTGAGAAAATTGAAAAAAACTGAAAAAGTACATCAGTAAAGTACTAGTATTTTTCGGCCGATTTTATTCAAAAGCTTATTTTGAGGGTCTGGGAGGGTGCCTAACTTAAATATAAAATTTCATCCTCCTAGCTCAATTCTTTCATGATTTCAAATGGACACTGTGTGTGTGTGTGTGTCTGCTTAAAACTGAACACAGACGAAAACACAATCAATTCAATTGAAAGCATGAAAGGATTGAGCTATTGACGAAACTGCTGAATTTTGGCCAGTTTCTGGCCTAAGGCCGAAATTTCTGGTCGGTTTCCAGGCATTAAATATTTTTTCTTGATTATTTTTATAATACATAATTATTCTCTCTATCTTTAAAAAAAAATAAAAAAAGTGACATGATTTAATTTCAACTTGAATTATGGAGTCTCTTTTATTTTATAAAAATATAAAAGCCTCTTTTTTTCGAGGGGATATTTTTTAATTATTTTTCTCATCAATTTTTTTTTTTTTTTTTTAATAAGAAGGTCAATTTATTATTATACGTACGCCAAAAGAAAAAAAGAACTAATTTCAATTTTAATGTTTAATTTATTACTTGATCGCTCAATCACTCAACTCTTTCCTTTCCATTTTCTTAATTTATTTAGCCAATGGTTTTAATTAGATCGACGTCGACGGTCTTTTATGTTCGAGTACTAATTAAAAAATAAAACGTTCAATAAAAGTGAGTGAAAAAAAAAAAAAATTAACGTCATCGTTTGAGAGGAGAGAGTTGCTTTTTTTTTTTAATAAATTAGCTTTTTATTAATAATAATAATAATACCCTCGCTTTTTATTTAAATTGGGAAATGAATTTTATTCTTTAATTGACATTTACTCTTTTTTGTTTTATTACATCTTGAAATAACATTCCTATAATCAATTTGAAGTTCTCTTTTGGCATCGTTTACCATTTGAGGCCAAATGAGATCTGATAATCTAGCACAACAGGTAAGAACTCTGCCACTGAGCTACGACCCAGGGGATTTATTTAACAAGAAATTGATCCATGTTCAAATCCTGGGCTTGCGGGATTTTTTTTTTTAATAAAACACTCATACTTTTTTCTCATTCACTCACACACACAAATTCACACAGTTTTTTTCGGCAACTCAGGCCATATAAGGCCATTGACGATAACCGTTATTGAATATAATATATTTGGGGTCCAGCAGGGGTATAGTGGAGCGGGAACGCGTGGGAACGGCGTTCCCACACTGGTTTCACTCATTAAAAAAATTAATATCATTATTTAAGATATGAGTAGTTTATAGTCTAGAATTGCACCATTTCACTAATAATTTTTCTAAAATTGTCCGGGGGAGGGCCCCCGGAAGCACCCCCTCCCACTTCATGTATTTATTGTTCCCGCACTGAAAATTTTGCCACTACACCACTAGGGTCCTGGCATTCTTATTTAAGCAACTTGGTATCCAAATGGCTTAAATAAAATCATCGGACTGCCTGAGTCCGAACCCGCGACTCTTGGTATACAAGGCAGGCGCTCTACCCACTACACCAAGCCCGAGGGCTTAATTAAATAAAAAATATTTTATGTAAACAAATATTCAAGCAGTCAGGCACTGGATTGGAATAATGGATCTCACCACAATAGATCCCAGGCAACTCCACGAGGAGAGGGAGTTGCTGTGGCATCCCGTCCTGTGGAAGGAACGTAAAGAAGGTTCCCTCTCAGTGATGCATTCCTCGAAAGGAGTCGGTGCATAGGGAGTTCCTCCTCAAACTAGGACATCCTCCATAGCATAGAGGAGGTTGGATAAAAGGGGTTGTATTTATGTGGGTATACCCTCGTGAAACTCACATAAATACAATCTTAGTTCAAAATGTTTCACTTGAAACCCACACCGTAATCCTTAAATTTAATTGGATAAAAGGAACAAGAAATAAGAACATTAGCTAGAAATGATCGGAGGAGGAGGAGTTAGTGATAGGAAATGTTGTAACTTCAGGGGTGCCAACTAGGGTTTGGAAAAAACCGGAAAATTTTGAAAACCGGTTTTTCGGTTTTTGACAAAGCGGAAAACCGGTAAACCGGTTTTAAACCGGTTTTTTTTTTCAACATCTGAATCTATTTAAAACGCACCACCATTTTTGGAAGTTAAATTAATTGGTATACAACAATATTTTAGAAATATTTTATGGCTTGGTACGTACTATACGGAAAAAGATCCCTTGAGTAAATAAAATTATTATTATTTTTTATTTTTTAAAACACTCACCCTTTTTTCCCATTCCCACTCACACACACCCATACACACAGTCTTTTCGGCAACTTAGGCCATATAAGACTTTAAACGATAACCGTTATTAATGAATATATCTATCTTGTGGGTCCAGGCATTCTTCTTTGGATACCAAATGGCTTAAATAAAATCATCTGACTGCCTGGGATTCGAACCCAAGAAAATTATTATTACTACTATTCCAATCCAGTGCCTGCTTGAGGATTTGTTTCATAGAATACAAAAAATCCAAAAAATACATATTTCTCTATACATTTCCTATCGGAGAAATCGTAACTTTCGGAATTAATAACTCAAAAAGTTATAGGAATTTCGGGACCCGAGTATTTTTTCTGGACTCTATAATGTCCTCTATAAGACGGCAAAATTTCGTCATTCCAACGGAAAGTTGGTCAAACAGAGCGAGACTGACGGACGGACAGACGGACACTCCGCTAATATTAAATATAGATTATTTAAATATTGGAAAAAAAGGGGAAAAAATATAAATAATTTATAATTTTTTTTTTTAATTTATTTAAGGTCTTTTTCGGCATCTAACTAATTTGAATACAAGTATTACTGAAGAAAAAATTAAAAAAAAAACCGAATTCGGTTTTTCAGGAAAAACTCGGTTTCTCGGTTTTTGAAAATTAGCCAAAAAACCGGTATACCGGTTTCGGTTTCCACCGGAGTCCAAACCCTAGTGCCAACAGATGGCTTCGACCAGTGGTCGGTTAATAAAAAAAAATAATTTTTTTTTTTTTAAACACTCACACTTTTTTCTCATTCACACTCACATTCACACAGTCTTTTCGGCAACTTAGGCCAATTAAGACTTTTAACGATACTCGTATGTTTAAATATATCTATTGTGGGTCCAGACTTTTCTATTTAAGCCATTTGGTATCCAAATGCCTTTAATAAAATCATTGGACTGCCTGGGGTCCAAACCCGCGACTTTTGGTATACGAGGTTAGAAGGCTAACTTCTACAGCAAGCCCCGAGGGCAAAAAAAATAGTTAATACGGGTAAATATATGGAAAATATATAAATATACACAATAAAACAAAAAAAAAAAAATAATATTTTCATTAACAAACGTAACTTGTATTGTTATGGAGGGAAAGTCAAAAAAAAAAAAAAATACGAAATGACACTAATGAATTGGTGACCCTGCCCAAACCTTCACTAAAGCTCTACCGACATTAGCGCAATCTTGGAGTGTAGTGAAGAAACCTACTGTTAGTCGTCGGTGACGTCACGGGTTGTAATGCGACATGCAATAATAAATAGATGGGCGAAAAAATTTGAGGCGATGAAATAAAAGTTTTTTTCATTTAAAAAATTTTAAAATAAATTTCTTTTAAAATATAATTCCAAGGAACCCCCTGGTATAAAATGAAAGAATTCAGGTCATGGACGGCAGTTAATATCGAAATTTATCCACCCCCACCCCCCAAACCTACCACTTATTTAAAACGCCAATAGAGAAAAAAAAATTGTTTGTTAATTCGTTCTTTTTTTTTTGTTAATACAATTTGTTTAGATTGAAAGGAAATAGAGAGAGAGAGAGAAAATTGTTGAACAAAGCCAACTTTTCTTGCTTGCCTAAAGAAGGTAGAAGGGGGGGGGGTGAAAAGGAAAAGGGAAGTTGTCAACTTTTTAAGTTGGACTTTACTTTTTTTTTTTCCTTATTAGTTATATTTCAAAAGAATGTAATTTCTTCTCAAACTCTTAAAAAAAAAAAAAAAATTCTTTTTCTATCTTCAAAAAGAATGCTTGAAACAAAAAACAAAAAAAAAAAAAAAAAAACAGGGCGTGTTAATGTCATATGAGATAGAAAGGAATTAAATGCAAGCATTTTGATTTTGACAATTTCTTTCTATTTAAATAACTCAGGTAACTCGTCGTTGTTATATATAATATCTCAGCCGATGAATGATTTATAATATTGATACTTTTATAAAATTTAACCATAATCTATAAATGAAAATTAAAAATATAAATATTACTACACTCGGATGAAGAATCCCGTTTCAGGCAATTTCTATATAATAAGAAAATAAGGAATCTCTAAGCACCTGTTGATTCATTAATAATAAAAAAATACATATCTGGCTTTTTTTTTTAAATATCACTCTCTTATCCCTAAAGGGGGATCTCTGTACGGTATATAATGGCGGAGTGTACGTCTGTTTGTCTTGATCCAATTAGAGCCCCATCCCCGATTTCTTTAAGGAAAAAAATTATTGTTATTATTTCGAAATTCCTATCGGGATCCCTGTTTATTTGCCCGAGGTGCTTTCGTGCACGAAGACACACACCTCAAACCTAACCAGCCTCTGGCTGTAGCCATCTACCGACACCTCGTGAGGTTACATCATTTCCTATCTCTAACTCCTCCTCCTGCTTTCGTCACTACACTGTAAAAAAAAATATGAATTTTCATTCATATCTCATAAACTTTGGTGGTTTAATTTTAATAGACCAGGATATGAGCTAAAATTAATATACAAGTATATGAATAAGTATCGCTTTAAAAAAAATATGAATTTTCCTTCTTTTTTCATATACTTTTCGTAGTTTAATTTTAATACACCCAGGATGTGAAATAAAATTAATATAAAAGTTTATGAACAAATTACCAACTTTTAAACTTAACTTTTCTTTGTGTGCCGCCAAATTTTGAAATCGTTAAAAGTGCACCGCGACAAGTTGAGAATCACTGGTCTAAACGTTCTCAAATAACTCGACTACCTCAAGGAATTTTTATTAATATTATTTTATAATTATTTTAAGGAAACTTGAAATTATTCTTTTAAAATTTATTTCACAAATCTAAATTTATTAAATTCTGGTTTGAAATTCGCGCTCTAAACTATTTAAATATTTATGAAGTATATTAAAATCATACTAATTAAATAATTTTTATAAAGTAATTCAACTAAATAGCTATAGAAATTAAAATTAAAATTAACAATTTCACCAAAATAATTAATTTTAAAATATACAAGAAATTGGTTAGGTTGGCACCAAATTCTGTTTTTGAAGTAGCTGATTTAACGCATAGATAATTGAACGTGTATTATTATTTAAAATGAAATATAAATATTTAATCAATATATTGAAATAGGAACATTTTACTAACAAAATCGTAAGTATTGAATTTGAATTTTTTCATTGAAATTTTTTTTTTTCTCAATTTCAAATAAATTATTGTTTGTCATTTTTCAGGTGAGGTTAGTTTATACTCCAGCCAGGGAATAAACTCCAAACTGCAATGAAAATGTAACTCTTTATTTCTTCTCAAAGAAGATGAAAATCGACATATTTTTTGTATTAAATAATTAAAATGATTTGTATTTGTGTTAAATTTACTTGGAAATGAATAAAAATTTATTTTTTGATACAAATTTATTATTTTAATAGTTTAATTTGTTTTATTATTTAGTAAAATTGTATATTTTAATATAATATAATTTTTTTTAACAAATAAAAAATAAAATAAATAAAAAAAACTATTATTTCACCTAGACCACTCACTTTCCCTCAAAACTATAAACTCGTAAGGACTTTAATTTTTGTTTATTAAAGCTTTTGTGGTTTGAAATATTATTATTAGGAGAATTTTTAATTATAGACCACATATTTGTATTAAATATTTATTAAAAATATATATATTTGTACAGTATTTATATATTTTTAATAAATATTGAATACAAATATGTGGTCTATAATTAAAAGTTCTCCTACTTTCATTTTTCACAAAAAAGTATATTATTTCTCATAAACCCGTAATTTAAATTTCATATACCAAAAATGAATTTATTCATATACCCGAAAATGAATTTTTTCATATACCCGAATATGAAAGTTCATTTTTGGTATATGACCTTTCTCATATACCCAAAATGAATATTCATAAACAGTTTGTGTAACAGACTTCCTACACATGTGTATGAATATGGCTCGAAAATTTTTAACAGTGTAGCTAGTGAACTGATCCTTAATCCTGGTTCCTTTTATCCAAACTCTTCTTTGCCAGGGAATGTCCTAGTTAGAGGAGGGCCTCCCTCAGCACCGACTCCTTTCGAGGAATGCATCACTGAGAGGGAAACTTCTTTACGTCCCTTCCACAGGACGGGATGTCACAGCAACTCCCCCTCCTCGTAGAGTTCCCTGGGGGTTATTGTGGTGAGATCCAATATTCCAATCGAGTGCCTGCTTGAGGATTTGTTTACTTCATATATATATTTTTATTCGCACAGGGGCCCACGGCCACGAGCTGCCCGAGCTGGGACAGACAGTCTTTCTGTTCTTTATATGTCTGTCCCTTCCTTTTTTCAACACAAGTGTCAGACCGTGTGACGGACCGGCCGGCCGGTCTATGTTCTATGCTTGTAAATAAAATGAGAAAAAAATCATTGTGTGGTTTTATGAAAGCACGATGCAAGTGAAACTTTTTTCGGATCGTAGGCGTTTAACTGAAAATTTTCAGAAAATTATTCAATAAAGGGTATTTAAATCGCGTATTTAATCTTAACTTAATAATTGGAAAATGGCAAATCAATAGACGCATGTTAAAAACTGAGAACAATATTTATTTAGTAATTGAAGATTTGAATTATTTTTAAATTATTTTAAAAATTATATTTTATCAATTTAAAAATTGAATAATTAAATCTTACAATTATTTTGTTATAATTCGTCATATATATTAAATTTCAACTTTCTTATTTCACGGCTTGTAACGCGACATGATGTTAGAAGAGCCAAAAAATTTGAGTTCATCAAATAAAAGTTTTACTTTAAAATTGTCAATAAGTATTATTTTAAATTAGAATTTTGTAGGAAGATTTTGACGCAACGATTACACAAAAATGACCAAATAAGATTTAAGTTTCCTAAAAATTGTCAAAGCTTAACTTCGCCATCTCACCCGACTTTCCCCTACAACGGAACACATATTTAATCTTATTATTTTTATTTTTTCATTAACCACAAAATCTTTTTTTTTTTTTTTTTGCTTCTTCTTAATCACCATTTATAAATTATAATCTAACAAGATTTAATTGAAAAAAAAAAAAAAAGAATTGAAATATCTTATTAAAAAAAAAAGACTGTGACTGTTATTTAGAGATAAGAGACACGCAAACAAATAAAAAAAATATTTCCATTCAATTTATCAAAATGAAAATTTAAAAGCTTTTTTCATCTCATGGGAATGTCTAATAAATAAATTTTATTTATTTATTTATATGGATATTCTAATTTACTGTTTGCTGCTTTGCCTTTAAACCATTCATTTGTAAATATTAATTTATCAATTATCATAATAACTATTATTAATATTTGCTATTATTCTAGAAAAAAAATCGTAATTCATACAAGCAGCACAAAGTTGAATGGACTAAGCCGGAAGGTCAACTTTGTCGAACATTTGCTAGAAATAGAAATTATTTATTTTTAACTTCTTTATTTATATAGATATAAATGATACCAACTACAGTATTTTACTTTCTCTTACCTCTATGTATGTTAATATAAATAGAGTAATGGATTCATGTCAAAAATTCGATGTCGGGATTTTGAATGAAATACACGTTTCGAGGTCCCCTGAGCCCAAAAGAGTGGATCCTGAAAAATGATCTCTCTGTCTGTGTAGGTGACTGTGATCAAAATATCTCAAGAACGAAAAGAGCTAGAAGGTTGAAATTTTATTGATAAAGGTCTGTGGCTGTAGGCTTAATGATGATGGAGTCGCCCTCACGGCTGACGTTTCGGCCCGAGGTCTAGGCCATCTTCAGAGCTGTATACATATACAATAAGAAAAGCATATATTATTATGATAATTTTAATATATGCTTTTCTCATTGTATTTGTATCTGAAGATGGCCTAGACCTCGGGCCGAAACGTCAGCCGTGAAGGCGAGAATTGAAATAAAAGAATATTTGGCTGCATTTGTTTTGTTTTTTTCATGACCCCTATCATCATTGAAATTTTATATTTAAGTTAACCCCACCTCTGTGACATGACACGAAGCTTTTGAACAAAATCGGCCAAAGAGTACTAGTACTTTACTGATGTACTTTTTCAGTTTTTTCGATTTTCACAAAATTGGTTAAACGATTTCGATTAAAATTCAAAAATCTTTTTATTTTTTAGATGCTCTTTAGAATGTATATTCTCATTTTGCCATTGATTGATCTTTCGAAGACTACTTTACTCTTGGGTCATTCCACGTCAGTTCAACCAGGCCATTTCACCCATAATCTCAGATTTTTATGAAACTTGGTATGTTTGTTCTATATATAGAGATAAGTAACAGCACCAAATTTCAATTTTTTATCTCACTTAGTTTTCGAGTTATGGCTCTTTAAAGTTTTGATTTTTTCACCTTGCGCGGCTTGGCTAATGCCAAACAAAATGTGACTTGGAAGAGAAAATAATTTCTCATTTATTTATTTGACATCCAATCTTGATGAAATTTTTATGGTATGTTCTTTAAACAATAAGGAATTAGAAAAAAAAATATATCACGAATCTAAGATATTCCTAAAATGTGAAAAAAAATTCATATTGTTGATTTTTTTTTAGTTTTGAAAAACGCAAACATGCTTTAGCGCTAAAGCCGATATCTCCAAAAGGGAATGAGATATTCAAGAAATTTTTTTTGTAAATAATCTACATGAAATGGGCTTTAATTTAGTAAAATAAAATTTTTGTGTATTTGTTCCCTCTATTTCTAAAGTCCATTGCAAGTTTCAATATATAGTTTTACATGTTAAAAAGGTTTCAAGGGCAAAATGAAAATATACATTTTAAAGAGCATCTAAACAATAATTGATTTATGAATTTTAATAAAAATCGTTGCAGCACAAATTTTGAGAAAATTGGAAAAAAACTGAAAAAGTACATCAGTAAAGTACTAGTACTTTTTGGCCGATTTTGTTCAAAAGCTTATTTTGAGTGTCCGGGGAGGGTACCTAACTTAAATATAAAATTTCAACTTCCTAGCTCAATTCTTTCATGATTTCAAATGGACACTGCGTGTGTGTGTCTGCTTAAAACTGAACACAGACAAAAACACAATCAATTCAATTGAAATCATGAAAGAATTGAGCTAGGAGGTTTGAAATTTTATATTTAAGTTTCTCCGGACACTCAAAATAAGCTTTTGAACAAAATCATACTAGCGTACTGATGTACTTTTCATGTTCTTTTTCCAATTTTCTCAAAATTTGGATATTGCAGCGATTTTTTATTAAAATTCATAAATCAATTATTGTTTAGATGCTTCTTTAAAATGTATACCATGTTTTTCCCTTTACAGGCCTTTTTTAACATGTAAGACTCTATATTGAGAACTTGCAATGGACTAGAAATAGAGGAACAAAATACACAGACTTTTATTTTACTAAGTTAAAGCCCATTTCATAGTAGATTATTTAGAAAAAAAAAATTTCTTTGAGATCTCATTCCCTTTGGAATATCTTTGGCTTTAAATATGTTTTGCGTTTTTCAAAACTAAAAAAAAATCAACAATATAATTTTTTTTCACATTTTAGGAGTGCACTAGATTCGTGATATAATTTTTTTCTAATTCCTTATGTTTAGAAACATACCATAAAATATTTCATCAGAGCTGGATGTCAAATAAATAAATGAAAAATTATTTTTCTCTTTATATCACATTTTGTTTTGGCATTAGCCAAGCTACTGGAAGGTGAAAAAATCTGGTGTGGCTTTGGCGCACAGCGCACAGCTTTCTCTTACCCTTCGGTAAAGAGAAAGTTGCGCACTAGTGCTGGTCACACCAGATTTTTATAGTCGAGATATATTTAGTTTCCCGATAGCACCTTAGTTTCAAACTTGCATTTTAAATGTTGACTGCTTCAAATAAACTATGGTTATTTTTCAAAATTTTAATCTCATATTTGGACATTTTATACACAATATAGAATCGTAAATAAATACAAAATTTCATAAGAATTGGAAAAAAAATTTTAAATGCGTAAAAAAGTTCCAAAAGGGAGCCCCTTTTGAATCGAAATTAACATACAAATCCCTATAGGAAATTAACATTGTTTCTATGCGAAGATAAGGTGGAAAGGGAATTTAAAAAGAGTAGAGAGAGACGATAATGTTTGCAAGTGGGAGAGATATATATATGTGTTTTCTTTGAAACAATTAAAACAGAAATAAAAAAAAAAATAAATGGGAATTTAAATAATAATTGATTTTTTAATCTAATAAAAAGAAAAAGATTTAAATTCCGTTACCATGGCAACCATTTCTATCTTTCCTATGAAGAACAAGAGTAAAGTGGTCTTCAGAAGATTTCAACGGCAAAATGAGAATATACATTTTAAAAGGCATCTAAAAAATAATTGATTTTTTGAATTTTAAAAAAATCCTTGGATGGAATTTTGAGAAAATCGAAAAAAACTGAAAAAATACATCAGTAAAGTACTAGTACTTTTTGGCCGATTTTGTTCAAAAGCTTATTTTGAGCGTGTGGGAAGGTACCTAAGTTAAATATAAAATTTCAATCCGGTAGCTCAATTCCTTCATGCTACGAAAAATCTGTCCACACATACAGACACACACACACACACACACACACACACACACGCATACATACACACACACAGACCAATTT